>SRPW01000048.1:0-54649 GCA_018360225.1 Claviceps pusilla | reverse complement strand
CTAGTCCTTTAGTAATATCTAGGCATTTAGACCTAAACTATTAAGCTTTAGCTATAAACTTATCTTATTATAAGGTTAGAGTATACTAGCTTTAATTTATATTATTTTATATAATTTCTTTTATACTACTTACTTTTTAATCTTTAAAGAAAAGATTTAGGCTAGATATATTATATTCTACTTTATTATTGCTTATATATAGCTTAGTTATAGCTTCTCTTTAGTAAGTAGTAAGGCTAGTTAGTATAATAATTTAGTAACTTTATTCTAAATATTTAGAGTATTAGCTACTAGCTATATATTAAAGCTATGCTGCTTACTAGCTATAAACTTAGTAAGAAATAGCACTAAGTATAATATATATGCTTTAGCTACTGCTTTTTTTAAGAAGTAGTCTAGTCTTTAAAATAAGCTATTTATAGGATTTAGCTTACTTAGTTAATATTTTATAATAAAATTAAATAGGTATAGTTTATTAAAGGTATTTACTTAGTAGCTAGATAGCTTTAGCTTTATAGTAAAATACTTATAGTTTAAGTAGTTTATAATTACTTAAATAGGGTGCTTTAAATAAGCTAAGTAATACCTTTATATTTAAAAAGCTTTTTAAATAGTAAGAAGCTTACTATTTAGCATTATATATTTTAGTTCTAGCTTTAATAGCTTTTATAATATATAAGCTATAGGGTGCTAGCTACCTAGCTATAGCTAAGCTATAATAGCTTTAATTATAAAGGCTAATATATTTATTTTTATTCTTAGTAGTGCCTTTAAATTAAAATAAATAAAAATAAAGGCTTCTAAAAATTTCTACTTAAGTTAATTAAATATAGCTAGCTTACTATTACTTAGCTATAAAGTTCCTTTATTATCTCTTTTAATAAGTTAGTAAGTAGGATAGCAATTTTACTATATCCTTAAATAAAGTATTTATAAAATCCTATAAATCTAAAGAAATATTAAATATTTAATACACTATAAGGTAGCTACTACTTTACTACTGCCTAAATATGCTTAGGCTCTATCTTAATACTATTAAGCGTTATTATAAAGCTAAGAAAGCTAATATATATTATAGAGAATTTATATTTATTAAGGTTAGTATAAAGCTTAGCCTCTTAGAGTTTCTATAGAACTTATTTAATATGCCTCTTATACACTACTAGATTACTACTATAGATTAAAATATTATTAAAATAAGTAATATAAATAGTATTAATAAGCTTTTTTAGTAAATTATTAATATATTCTTAGAAGGTAGCTAGTGTGTTTATAAGGCTAAAAGGTATTATAAGATATTTAAAATACCTATATTAATAATAAAATATAGTCTTTTACTTATTATTTTTATAAATATATAGCTAATAGTATATATCTTTTAAGTTAACTTTTATAACTACCTTTACTTCTTTTAATTAGTTAAGGATTTTAAAGATTAAAGGTAATAGGGCCTTATCCTTCCTTATAACCTTATTAAAGCTATAATAGTTAATATATAGCCTAAGCTAACCTTTTTTCTTTAGTATAAATAGAATTAAGGTACCTAAAGGACTTATTAATTATTAAATCTATCCTTTTTACTATATATTAATAAGATATTTATAAAGAACCTATAGCTCTTTCTTAGTAAGGTTATAAATTAGTCTCTAAAAGGGTATCTTACTATTAATTAACTTAATTATATATATATAACCTCCTAAGGCTAGGAGCTAGCCTATAAGTTCTTTTAAGAATATATCTATAAACTTAGTATATACCTTTAATAGCTTCTTTATAGCTAAGTTACTACTTACTTACTTATTATCTTTACTTTATATATTAGGCTAAGGTTTTTTTATATTACCCCTTACTATTTATAGGCTTCTTTTATCTTTATTATTCTTTAGTATCTCCCTAACCTATACTAAAGCTAGTATTAGTAATATAATTATATTTTTTCTTTTATAATAAATTTACTTTAAATACTCTATAAATATAAGGTATTTTTATATTATTAAATATCTTTAAGTTTTATTATTTTAAGATAGAATTTATAGCTTATAGATCTTTACTTAGTTAGTACCTAAGAGTAGGTTCTTTTATATATTAATAATATAGTAATAAACTTAATATTTTTTACTATAACCTATATTATTAGTAATATTAACTAACTTATTTAATATACCTTTATACTTAAGTAAATTACCTAAGGCGCTAGCTAGTAATATAGTATCTACCTTTATATTAACTTAGTCTCCCTTATTTAATATTTTTAAGTAAATAATTAATCTTTTTACTTTTAAATTAAATAATATTTTGATAGCTACCTAGTAATAATTTTACTATATAAATACCTTTATTCTTATTTTATTATTTATTCCTTTATTTTTATTTTTATTAATAACTAAGGTATTTATTTTATAAAGGGTATTAGTTATAAAGAGAGTATAGCTTTAAAGCCTATTAGTATTAATTAGAATTAAGTTTATATCTAAGGTTTTAAGCACTAGAATTTTATAATATAGGTAGTGCTAGCTTATAATATATTAATTACTTTTATAAATAATATAGTTTAGTTCTAAGTACCTTAGGAAGATATACCTATCCTTTTAGTATTTATAGTATTAAATATTATTAAAGTCCTTATTATTAAAAGGTCTATAGTTATATTACTCCTAGCTTACTACTAAAAAGTATAATTTTTATTACTTATATTCTACTAAGGTTAATTATTCTTAATTACTTAGAAATTCCTTATTAATAACTTTTACTTTTCTATCTTAGCTTTAAAGGTAATTTTAGCTTTAAAAAAACTCTTAGCTTAGTATTTACTTTTTAGTAGTAAAGTTAAGGTTATTTAAAAATATATAAATTTAAAGTTATTTTAAAATAGCCTTAAAAAGCTTAGCCTTAACTTTACTTTATTTTTAAAAGAAGATTTAGAATAATATTTAATTATTTTATTAAAGGTTTATTAGTGCCTTAGTAGCTTTTAAGTAATATATATTCTTATTAATAGTTTCTATTTTAAGCTACTTTATAAATCCTATTTAAATATACTCTTTAAAGTTTATAAAGCTATTAGTAATAATATATTATATTTATTAGTGCTTTATATTATTAATAAAGTAGCTAGTAGTATATACTACCTTAATAGCATCTATAAGGAATATATAAGGGTTTATAGTAAACACTATATATAAGTTTAATAGGAAATTCTAAAGGCTTTTATAGGTATTACCTTTATATATAAAAGCTTTAAGTTAAGCTTTTATAAGTTCTATATATATAAAGGGCGCTATACCTATAGAGTAAGTCTATAGTTTAAGGGTTAGAGTATAACTAATATTAAAGGTACTAATAATACTAAGCTTATTACTTTTATAGTTTCTATTAAGGTTAACCTCTTTAAAGGACTTCTATAGTGCTTTAAAGTTCCTTCTTTTATTAGCTACTTAGGTAGCTTATAATAATTAAGCTACTTTTTTAATTATTTTATTAAGGTTTATTTCTTTATTAATATTATTATTATTTATATAAGTAAAGTTAGAATTCTTAATTATAAAGTACCCTTTTTTTTTAACTATATTTAATATATAGCTAGTATTTTATAAAACTATAGTAAGGTTATAGTTAATTAAATAAGTAACTCTTTTAATAAATATTTTAGTTTAGTTAATAGTTTACTATCTTTAAAAAAGAAAGAGATTTAGTTATTAAGGCTAGTAATAGAATATTACTTAGTAAAGTAAAGACTAAGATATAAAAGGTATACTATAATATAGCTATTAGGTAAAGAGTAGTGCTTAAAGGTATAAATCTCTACCCTTTTATATAAAATATATACATTCTCTCTTTTATATACCCCCTTAGTACGCTGCTAAGTTATAGTAAGGGCACTACGTGCCTCATTCCCTTATGCCCTCGTTGGCACAACAAGCTAGTCCGCGCCCTTTGACTCTATGGTCCCCAACAGTGGGAAGTGGCCATGACAGTAGCTTAATAAACCGTTTTTTTTATAGTACTTAGTTAATATAATTATAATAAATAAGTTAAAAAGAGGTAAAAGGGGTAATTCTTGGTTAGTAAAATAAATATTAGCTTTTTATAACTTAAAGCTTAAGAAGTTTAAAGATAGCCTAAAGAAAAGTAATACAATTATAGTATACTAAGGAATAGCTAATAATAGTATAATATTAATAAGTAGTAATATAGAATTAATAAAAAGGGGTATAATAATGATTAAAAAAGGTATAGTAATAATAAATAAAGGTATAGTAATAGTAAAAAAGGGTAGTAATAGCTAATAAAATTCTTTAAATAAAATACCAAAAAATAGTAATATATATAATAACATAGAAAGGGGTAATATAGATATATATACGTACTTTTTAAAATATAAAGGTAAATAAAATATTAAAAGGAGCTAATATAGATCAAGATTAGTAAGTAAATCTTAATATATAAGTATTAATTACTTAACTAAATACTATACTTTAAATAACTAAGTATTAGTATAGTTAATATTAGTTTTTAATAAAGAAATTATAATAGAATTAATAGTAATAATAAGTAAGGGATATATAAGTATTTTATTAATAATAAATTAAAATTATATTAATAGCTAAAAAAAAGTTAAGGGTAAGAAACTAATAATAATAGTAAATATAATATACTTTTTAATAGTATATAAAGTAGTAGTAAAAAAGTTATATAAAGCTTTAAAAGGCTTATTCAATATAACTTTCTTTTCTTACTATTAAGGGTATTATAGGTAAGGAAATAAGGTACCTTTATAGCTTTATTATAATAAATAGCTACTATAATTTTATAAATAAAGTAGTAAGGGGTAGGACTTTAAGTAAATATAATAGTATTATATATATAAATTACCTTTTTTCTTTAATACTCCTTATAAGAATACTAAAGGCTTAATATATATAAAAATAGTTTATTATTTAATATATATATAAAATAGAATAAGTATTAAATATTTAGCTAGTAAAGATTAATAAAGGTAAATAACTTATTTTTTAAGTTACTTTTAACCTTATAATAGCTTAAAATAGAATAGCTATTTAAAGGTAAAGAAAGGAAAGGTAAAGTATTAATAGTAGTAAATATAATCTTACTATACTTAGTTTTAATAAAATAAGGTAATAAAGATAAAGAAGCTTATTATTCAAATTTCATAACTAATAATAAAGGATTTTTTATTAAGTATTAATAAATAAATATAATGAAAGTATAAGTATTAATAAACAATAAATAAAAAGTAATAAGTATTTATATAGAAGACTTAAGGTATATAGAATTTTAATAAAAAGAATAATAATAAAATTATATTAATAAGTATAAAAAAGCTAAATAAAAGATTTATAGTTAGTATCTTTAAATATAATTAGCTAGCTAATTTAGAATTTTAGGATTTTTATTTTAGGTTTATTTTTATTAACCCTAAGCACTAAATTATAACTAGCTAGGATAAATAATTTAACTTAAAGTATTATATTATAAATACTTAAGTTATATTATAATATTTTATATACTTACTAACTATTTAATAGCTAGAAGGTAATAAAGTAGGGGGCTATATAATAAATTTAAGCTATAGGCTTAAATTCTTAGTAAAATAAAAGAGGAGTATATAAGGCAACCTACTATACCTATAGGGCAAACCCTATAAATATATATTATATATAGAATAGGTATATAGTAAAGGGAGATAGTAGTCTTTCCTTCCTCCTTATAAATAATAATAGCTTTATTAACACTAGATTGCAGTCGCTATCTAGGCTAGTCCATACCAATTAGTTTAGTATTACTTTTAGTTTAAAAGTAGTGCTAACCTAGGCTATATTATTAGTATAAGGTTTTACTATATTATAAAATATAATTATAGTATTACTACTATAAAGGCAGTATATTACTATAGTAGTATTAATATTTATAGCTTAATTAATAGCTATAATAGTTTCTTAAAGTAAGTAGTTTTATACTACTTTAGCTATAGTATTACTTTTAATAATAGTTTTATAGTAAATATAAAGTAGTATTATTATTATTATAGCTTAAATTTATTTAATTAATATTTAAGTAGTATTTTTAATAGTAATACTAACTTAGCTTAAAGTTATAGTATTTTTAATACTAATAGCTTTTTTTACTACTTATTTAATTATTTTTTTTAAGTTTTTAATTATAATAAGCTTATTAAGTAATAGTAAAGTTAATATTATTATTAGTATTTTAAAAAGAGTTTTAAATATAAAGAGTCTATATTAAGCTTATATTAAAGCTATATTAGTAATATAAAGAATAATATTTTATATACTCTTTAATACTATAGCTAGTATAAGCTTAATTATTTTATTATATTTAACTATAAGGTAATTTAATATTTACTTATATATAAGTAGTAATATAGAACTAACATAAAGTGCTAGTAATATAAAGCTACCTTACCCTATAAAAGAGTAATAATAGCTTTATATAAAGCTATAATTTTTACTATTAATATTTATTAATATTACTTTATTTACTATACTTATACTTTAGTACTAATATACTATCAAAGATAGAGTAAAATAAATACTATAATCCTTTTTCTATACTTTTTAAGAGGATTAAAGTTAGTTCTGCGTTGCTACTATAGTGCGGGCGAATTCGCGAAAAGTCCTAAATACTTTTTAATATATTATATTAAAAAAATATATTACTTTTTATTTAAAGTTAAATATAATAATAAATTAATAATTATACTTTTAATATATATAGGATAATATTATTTTAAAGCTAATTATAAATACTTAAATATAAGCTATTGTTATGGACTAGCCTAGAAGGCGTCTGCGTTCTAGCGTTAATAGTATTATTATTAACTATAAGGGCAGTAAGAAGGAATTCTAATGTAGTCCTCCTACCTTTCGCTAGATATAGACTTATAGGTAAGGCTAGCCCTAATAGTATATAACACTCCCCCTCTCTATCTCTACTATACCTTTAATAAGGATCTAAGCATTAAGCTTAAATTTATTATATAGCTTCCCCTTTATAAATATAAAACCCTCTTACTCTAAAATAAACACCTACCCTATATAGTCTATATAGCTACTTAGTAAATATAAACTATTTACTCTTTAGGTATATACTAGGCATATATATATATAACTAATTAATAATAACCTTATAAACCTATCTCTCTAATTACTAAGCTTAGCATTCTATTATAGCTAAATAAAGAGTATATATATATAACTTTATTAAAATAATAATAAAGTAATTCCCTAAATTACTTACCCTAGCATTTTAAGTATAAAAAGGTATTTTCCTTTATTATCCTCTCCTTCTTTTACTTAACTACTTACTAGCTCCCTTAGCTTATTAATTATATCTTTATAGCTACCCCTTTATACTTACTTTTTACTTATTAAAATTCTTTATTACTTCTTTACTTTATCTCTCTAAGTCCTTATTATATTTTATATTTTATTACTCCTACCTCCTTAACTACTTAACTCCTTAATATATCCTTAAGTTAGTTATATAGTATTTTATATATTCCCTTTTTACTAACTTAAAGCTTTTTATTAAAATAGCTATTACTACTATACTACTTTTTTCTTTTTTTTTATTTAAAAAAAACACTATATTATTAAGTGCTATATAATAAAAGGTAACTTTAATAATAAATTATATACCCCTACTATACTTATAACTATAGAGATATAGTGCCTTTTTTATCTTATATATATAGCTTATAATAGCCTCTTTAGCTATACACTAAAGCTAAAAGACTCTTATAAGCTATATTATTACTACTATTATACCTATAAATATTACTTAAACTTTATAATATAAAGTCCTATACTATACTATCTTACCTATAAAATAGTAGGCACTATTTATTTTAATAGAATTATTATATAGCTATATATTCTTATTTATAATATACCTAATAGAAAAGGGTAATATATAACCCTAATGCCCTAATTCTATGCCCTTAGGCGCTGTTTCCTTAATATATTAAATAATATTTATAAGCTTACTTATATTATTATAACCCTAGGGTTTACCCCCTTTATTACTAATAATACTTTTTACTATAAGTAAAATATAGGCTTTTAGAGCCCTATTACACTTAAGTAAAACTAAGGTAACCTTAATAGTACTATCTTCTACTCTTTATATATTACTATAGTATAAAACACTTATAAATTATTTATTATTTAGTATACCTTTACTAACTATATAAATATATTAGCTACTTAGACTCCTTTTTATTAGCTTTATTTTAGTAATACTTTTAGCTTTAGTAGTAGTTTAAATAATAATTAAAGAGAAGGTAATAAAAAGATATTAAAGGAGAGCCTTAAAACTATTAAAATATTTAAGCTATTAGGTTTATATATATAAAGGTAGAAGGAAAGAGGCCTAATATAATTAGAGTTATATACTAATAACTTTTAAATAAACTATTCTTTATTACCTTATTAAACTATTATTATAAAGTATACTATTCTATTATACTTTAAACTTAGTAAGAGTAGTAGTATTTACTATACTTTTAAAAGGCTTCTAAATTAGCTATATATATTTACACTATTTAACTAATATATTTTACTACTTACTATATTCTTATATATTCTTTACTACTAATATATCCTTTACTATATATTTTAATAACTCCTCTTTAAAATTATTATATACTTTAATTAAATTAGTGTAGCTATTTTATAGAATTTAAAAAAAGAGTAGGTTATTTACTACCTTTTTTACTAAGTTTATATAGAAAATAAAGTATATACTTCCTAAAATATTTAAGTAAACTATTAGTAGTATAGAAACCTTTAGTATAGTATATTTTACTATTACTTAATTAAGTTTCTTACTTAGCTATTTAATATAAATATTCTATAGGCTAAGCTAAACCTTATTCTTAATATAATACTTCTTAGCTAAGTATTATAAGTAGTTTATAGCTTTCTATTAGTATTATTAAGTAAAGTTAATTATAGCTTAAGTAAGTTAAGTATTCTTTTAAATATATTTTAAAAACTATACTACCTACCCCTTAGGAGATATTTAAGTCTTAGCTAAAGGTAGTATACACTAAACTAGGTCTATATTATATTTATATAAGGCTAAATTAGTACTTATCTCTATAATAGTAGAGGTATAGTTATTTAATACTAATTAGTAAGCTACTATATACCTTAGTTAGTTTATTTAGGAAAATATAACTATAACCCTAAGAACTACCTATACTTTTTAATTTATATATTTTATACTACTATTTATTTAAAAGTAATAGAAAGTAAAAAGAAAACACTAGGTGCTAGTTAAGGTATATAAGAAGGACTAAAAGGTACTAACCTAGTCTAAGCTATAGTTAGAAATAATATTATATAAGAACCTATAGAAGCGCTACTAGTAATATAGGAACTAGTTTATATATATCTTAATATCTATACTTTATATTAGCTTTAACTATATATACTTAAATAGGTAATCTATAATTACTATAAGGTAATATAGAGAGTCTTTATTAATTATAGGTAGTTTAATTATAAAATTTATAAAGATTTAGAACTAATAATAGTTAGGGGCTAGGATTAGGTATAAGAGGCTTTATCTTAGCCTTTAACTTTTCTACTTAGTATAGTAATAATAATTCTATATATAATATATAATATTTATAAATATACCCTTCTAATAGTAATTATAGTAAAGAGCTTAAAATATAGTATTTTTTCTAGAGTATTCTAATATAGGGGAGTTATAAACCTACTAAATTAATATTATAGTAAGTAGCTTATACTTAGGTATCTATAAATAGCCCTAAAATAGTAATATACTATATACATTAAAGGTATAGTTACTAATCTATTATTATATCTTAGCCTTTAAAGGGAAGCAGTATATTCCCTAATATAGTATAGTAATCTTAATACTATATAATTTATTTACCTATATAGCTTAGTCCTAAAGCTTTTAAAGGTATATATTAGTAAAGTAGATATTATTTTAAAAAAGCTTTAAAAAGGGGCTTAGTAAGGAATTATTTAAATGCTCTTTACTATTTAATTATATTTTTATTAAAGTAAATAAATAAGCTATAATAATAGGCTATAGTAGTTACTATAGCTACCTTAGGGATAAAGACTTATTTTATTTATAGTATAAAAGGGTATTAAGTTACTTTACTTAGAAACTAGGTTAATAGTAAAGGTAATAATAAAAAAGAGAGAGAAACTCTACCTATTAGGCCTACCTTTTAAATATTTTATATAGGCTAGTAAAATACTTAAGGTTTTTATAGTTTATAAAGATAGTAAAAGGCTTAGCTATACTATATAGTTCTACTAACTATACCTTTAAATAAGAGATAATACTTAATAGCTCTTTATTATAAATAGTATAGTTTTATTTTATTAGTAATAAGTATATAGAATAATATATAATAGGGTATAAAACCCTAGCTAAATTATATTAAAAAAGGTAGCTACCTAGTACCTCCCTAAAAGCATTAAACTCTAATACTATATCTTTATTAAGGTTTTATTATACTAAAATAAAATATAAAATAAAAGTATCCTTAAAGCATTAAAATGCTACCTTATATTTATTAAACTAAATAAAGGGAACCCCCTTCTTTATAAGTATAAAAAGAGGGCTTATTAAATTTATAAAGTTTAGTATAAATTCCTAATAAAAGTTTATAAAGCTTAAGAAACTATATACCCTATATACCTAAGTAAGAGGCTTTTAGTCTATAATAGCCTTTACCTTAGCTAGGTTTAGGTATACTACTTAGCTTATATATATAATAAACCCTAAGTACTTAACTTTTTATATATAGAAGGTATACTTCTTTATATTAAAATATAAACCTACCTATTAAAGCTATAAGAGGATCTCTTAGGTTAGCTTTATATATTCCTTATAAGAACCTTTAAAGTAAATAAGGATATTATTAAAATAAGCTATAGTGTATATACTAAGTGTATTACTAAGTATACTATTAATATAATACTAGAAGCTAGCTAGCGCACTAATAAAACTAAAAGGGTATATAAGCTACTTAAAGAGCCTAAACTAGGTATAGAAAGCTATAAGGTATTTATTACCCTTTACTATTTATAGATAATAAAAGGCTAAGTAAATATTAAGCTTTATAAACTACTTAGCTTTAGCTAGGGATTATAGCGTTTCCTTAATTAGAGGTAGTGGGTAATAATCCTAATTTATAATAGTATTTAGGGTATAGTAGTCTATATAAAAATACTAACCTTTATTTACCTTTTTTACTAATAGGATTAAAGCTATTATTAATAAAGAAAAGGTATATATTTAACCCTTATTTATTAGGTTTATTATTTACTTTTAAATTTTAAGAAGCTAATTATAAAGTATATTATATAAAGGAGCCTAAGGAAGGGGTAGTATAAGCTTATCTTTATCCCTATAAAAATAAATATAATAATTTATATAGCCTTTATAAGGGGGTAAGGCATTTACTTTCTCCTTATAAAATAGGTTTTTAAAATTATATAACTTAGTAGGGAGCTAGGTATATATATTCTTTTAATTTAGAGCTAAGGGCCTTAATAAAGATATTAAAGCTTAATTTATCTCTTATAAGCTAGTAGTAATAAAGTAAATTAAAGTATTTAATTTAGTAGCTTTTTTAATAAAGCTAGTATAAACTAACCCTAAAATTATAAGTATAGGTATTTTAACCTAGCGTACCTTAGATATATATATTATAAGGCCTAGCTATAAACTAATAACTAGTAAGTGCTAGTCTATATATAGTATAATATAATTATAAGTAAGCTAAGGTGCCTTTAAAATATAGTTATAGAAAAGGCTTAGGATAATATAAGCTATTACTAGAAATATTTAGCTATTTAAATTAGCCTTAAAATAAACTAAATAGGTAATATAGAGGTATATACTAGAGTTACTATAGTAGAATAATATAGTATAAGTAACTATAATAAGGGTATATAAGTAGTAAAGTTAAAATCTCTAAAGGCTAAGCGCTTAGGCTATCTTTTTACTTATAGTAGTAAAAGTATTATATTTACTATTTATTTAGGTACTAATAAACTTAATTCTATTATAAAAAAGTAAAAGGAGGAATAGTGCCTTCTTTATTATTTATTCTATTTCTTTATAAACCTTTAGTTTATACTTTAAGTATAAATACTTTATATTTTATATACTATAATATCTCCCTTTACTAAGACTTAAGTAGTAAGCTTATTTTTTCCTACCTTAAAATCCCTTTTAGGTATAGTTAACTCTTTAGTAAAGGTATAAAGTATATAAATAAAGGTAGCTAAGCTTATTATATAGGGTAAGTAAGTAGGTAGCTAAAGGTATTTTATAATTTAGTAACCTTTCTTACTATAGTATAAATATTAGCCTACCTTTTATTAGCACTAAACTACTTTCTCTAATACCTAAGTAGTATATATAGTATTTAATATAGTGCTAGTGCCTATATATTACTCGTGCCACGCCCCACCTATAAAGGTGGTGCTTATCACCAGTGCGGGCACATCAGCGATACGGGCAGTTTTCTTCATGAGACGCGTTCAACCGCGAAAATGGCTGGAACGAACGTCCCAACTAGCAAATCCGATGTCGAAATTCGCGTAATTGAGGCTCTTGAGTATATTGCCAAAAATCCGAACGCGAAAATCCTAGCAGTTAGCCGCAAATTTGGCGTGCCGCGAAGCAGAATCCAACGCTGGCTTCAAGGAATTCAACCTTAACCCAGCTAACCTGTAAAAAATACAAAGCTTTGTGCTAAAGAAGAAGTTGCTTTATGCTAGTATATTAATCGTCTTAATGCTATTAATTTTGCAGTACAGCTAGAGCTTGTTACGGATGCCGCAAATTATATTATTCGTGAGAGGTCATCGCAGTTATCAACCTCACTACTAAAGACCGTTAGAAAACTATAGACTTCACGCTTTATTAAGCGTTTTAGCTATAATAAAGCACATCAGAAGAGGCTTAACTCTAATCGTTAGGCATTAGAAGATATGAATTGTGTTATATAATACTTTTAGTAGCTTTAGGACTGTATTAACGGATATAGTATTCCTTATAATAATATCTGGAATATGGATAAGACTAGATTCCGTATTAGAATTAGAAAGGACCAGGTTATTATTACAAAGCGCAAAAGGGCACATTTATTTTCTATGCCAGAAAATCGCGAGTTAGCCACTGCAATCAAAGCCATATTAGCTAATGGAAGATATATCCCTGCTTTCCTTATTCTATCTAGCTAAAATTATATAGAAAGATAGTATTATATTAAAGAGCTTAATCCAAAAGCAAAGATAACACTCTCTTTATTAGGGTATACTAATAATGAGATTAGCCTCTCATGGTTAGAGCACTTTCATTAGCATATAAAGCCAACGAGTGCAAAGCAACTTCTTATTCTTAATGGTTACAGATCTCATTATACAATAGAATTCATTGAATTCTGCAATGCTTATAATATTATTCCCTTTAGAATGCCGCTAAATCTCATACATATTCTTTAACCTCTTAATGTGGCCGTCTTTCAGCCCTTAAAGCATTATTATACTAAGGCGCTAAATACAATCATTCGCAATAGCGCTATAAATATCATAAAGATTGAATTCCTTTTATGCATTAAGGGAGTATGGAAATAAGCTTTCAAAAGAAGCACTATAATCTCTGCCTTTTAAAAAACCGGAATTTAGCCTTTTAACCCTCAGCTAATAATTTAGAAGCTTACTAAATACGCACCTATTCGCACACCCTCACCACTATACTCTTTACATAATTCTTTAGACTTTAAGACTCCTTCAACCTTATGCTAAATAAATAAGGTTATAGATAAGCTAGAGACCTCATTATATAAAGAAGAAGATCTCTTACCTAAGTTTTCTTATAATTTACATTGTTTTATTTGCGGTTCCCTTATTACAGCTACCAAGCTTATCTAAATAAAAAGAGACCTTAGCTGCACTAAAGCAGCTCAATAGATATTACAAAAACATAGAGCTATAAAGAATCAACTACTTAAGGCAGGAGGCATTCTTTCTGTTAAAGACGCTCACAAAATAGTGCAAAAAAGGGTAGCTAATAACATTAAGGTAGCTTAGCAGCTAGTTAAGACTATAGAGAAAAAGCAGAATATTTTGCAAAAGAAGTGGTTTTTTAAAGCCATAAAAAAAGCAAGATATCTATATCATACTTCTAGACTAGAACCCTTAGTAATTTGCGACGAAAAGGGCACTCATTGCACGCAAAGAGGATAATAAATTCGTTATTTCGGTCATTCTGCCCGTATCGCTAATGTGCCCGCACTGGTGATAAGCACCACCTTTATAGGTGGGGCGTGGCACGAGTAGCCCTAAGGCTTTAAATAATAAGTAGTATTAATGCCTATTATAGCTATATTGCTATTAAAGTTATAGCCTAAGTGTTATTATTACTAGGCCTTAACCTATTCTTTAATTTAATATAAGTTAATATTTAATATAATACTATAGTACTATATAATTACTACTAAGTAGTTTAAGTAGGGGATATTATAGCCTATATAGTAGTCTCTTATTTGCTTATTAAAACCTATATAAAGCCTTATAAGCTTTATTATATCTATTTATATACTATTACTTATAAGGTAAAGCTTTTATTTAAAATAAATAAAAAAGTCTATAAATTATTTATTTAGGTATTATTTTATTTAATTAAGCTTTAAGATAGTGTATTTCTTTTAGTATTAGTTTATAAATATTATATTAAGGTATTTAAAGAAGTAGCTAAGAGTATACTAGCACTTACTACTTAGTTTAAAGAATAGTATAATATATACCTAAATCTTAAGTAATAAGTTTTAGTAAATAAGAAACTATTTATTATAATTAGTGCTAATAAAATTAGAGTTAGCTTTTAGCTTATATACTATAAAGCTTTATTAAGCTTAAAAAAAGTCCTTATTACTATTATAAGGGTTTTTTATAAAGAGTGGTTTATAATAAGGTTATACTTAGTTAGAGTTTATTAAGTCCTTTATAGAGATAGCTTAATTTACTATAGCTAGTTAATAGTATAGTTTCTTAAGCTAAGCTATTATTATAGAGATAGTTTTATAAAGGTAGTGTAAGTTTTATATATTATTTAATTAGGTAAACTATTTATAATATTAAGAGTCTATTATATTACTTATATAAATATAGTTATTATAAATTATATAATAATAGTTAATAATTATTATAGACTAGCCTAGAAGGTATTTATATTTTAGTATTAATAGTATTATTATTAACTATAAGGGTAGTAAGAAGGAATCCTAATATAGTCCTCCTGCCTCCTACTAAATATAGACTTATAGGTAGGGCTAGCCCTAATAGCACGCAATACTCCTCCTCTCTATCCCTACTATACCTCCAATAAGGATCCGAGCATCAAGCTCGAATCCATCACAGCTATTTATTATAATATTTATTTAATAAGTTTATAACACTTTAATATTAAAGTATTTAAGAAAAAAAAATATTATACTTTAAGCTTTATATTATAATTATTATTAAAAAAGTATATTTATAAATATTATATATTATATATGTTGGTATTCCCTAGGATACTAGTGATTCTCTAGGGAATACTAGGTGGAACTGAGACTTAGTGACTTTACGTAGGGTCTAGGAAGGTATTCGTAAAAAGGTCTAATTTTATTATAATTAGTGCTATCTAAAGGGGCATTTTATAGCTAGCATTAAAGCCACAAAAATGCTATTAAATTCTATAGTAAAAACTCTACACATATAGACTAATTAGAAGAGTCGGATTCTGCAGCTAATGTGGCTGTGAATCCGGCTCTTCCTAGCTATGCCACGTTGTTATAGAATGCAGCGATTCTAACAATATATAATACTATTATTATTATATGAAATAAAAGACTTAAAAATTAAAATAAAGCTTATTATATTTCATTTTAACTTTTAATTATTATTAATTTGCCATTTGTATAAACTTTATAACTAAATTACTTATAATTAATAAAGACTTTTTACATTACTTAATATAATGATAAATTATTTATTTAAGTATTTATTATTAAAGCTAATAGAAAATATAAACATTAGTTTATATTATTAATAATACCTTCATAAATTCTTATATAATATTATTTTTAATTATAGCTTGAATTAAAATAATCCTTTTTAAATCCTTTCAATTTATTTGAATTAATATTTAGTATTTTATTCTTATATATTATTATTTTTGAAAAAATAATAATAAAAAGTATATAAATTAAAAAAGTTAAATAATTTTATAATTTATAGTCATATTGTTTTAAATAAATTAGCTGGAATATATAATAATATACTTATTAATACTAAATAACTATGTCTTTATTATTATAAAGGTAGGTATTAATTAAGCTATATATAAATATAATATAAACTTAGTTTAATATATATTATTTTTAACTAAAATTTAAATATTTTTTAAGAAGTATATAATGTATTTTTTTAAATATATTTAAAAAAGTATTTAATTTACTTAAATTATAATTAATTTATTTAATAATACTAATAAAAAGCTATAAATTACTTCTATTACTTAGCTAAGAAATATTAAGTTAAAAATAAAATTTAGCTTAATTTATAAAATATTTATATTTTATAATTAAATAAAAAATATAATGAAAGTATTATAAAATATATTATATTAAAGGTTTTCACTTTATTAACAATTTATTTAAATATTTTAAGTAATCTATATTTAATTATTTATATAACTTAATAAAATAAATAATAAATAATTTACTTTTTTTTTAAGTTTTATAAAATAACTACTTAGCTTTAATAAAAGTATATTATAAATTCAAGAAAAAGTTATTAAAATATGTAATAAAGAATATATTAATAATAAAAAAAATATAAAAATATAGTAAGTAATAAAATATATTAATTAAATTATATAAATATATATAGCTAACTAAATAGCTTTTTAAAAGTATAATAAAGTAATATACTTATAATAATAATTTAACAAAGAAATAAAGAATACTTTATTTAAATTATAATAATATATTATTTTAATTATATTAAGCTTTTTTTATTATATTAATAAACTTAATCATTTCAATATTTTTAAGAATTTCAAGCTTATTTTAAATTTTTTTTTATTATATTTTTTTTAAATATACTTTAAAGTATTACTAAAGTTAAAAATATTTTTAAAATTAAGCTAATAAAAAGAAGTTGAAATAAAAAATAGTTTTATATAATTAATGAAAGTATATTGAATTATCAATAATTCATTAATGTTTTATATTATGATAATATATAAAAAATAAAAAGTAGCTTCATTAAATTTATTTAAGTTTTATTTATATATAACAAAGCTTTAAATAGTAATATTTTATTTATATTAAAAAGTAATAATAATAATAAAAAAATAAACTTTAAAGCTAAAGTAACATAAATAAGTTTTTAAGTATTTTTCAATATATGAAAAAACAATACTTAAAGGTATTAAACTATAATATTAAAATTATATTTTATTTTTTTATTAAGTTCATTATAAATCAAAATATATAATTATATAATAATTTTATAAAAATAAATAATATTAATGATTTTATAAATGAAGTAATATAATATAAAACTTTATATTATTAAGTTTAATTAATATTTATAAATATATCAATAAGAATAATATAGTTCATATAGATTTTTTAGCTTTAATATATAGTTAAAAAAGCTATTATAAACTATATATATAAAATATAAAAATACAGTATATTTTTAAATTTATAAGTATAATGAAAATATATTATTTATTACTAATGTTGGGAATAACCCGGAAAAGGGAAAACAAATACTAAATTGCATGCATAATAAAAACAATGTAAAAAGTGTAATTCTTAATCATCTATATTCTAAGGGCTAAGCTTGCAAAAGTAAGGAAAAAGGTAGTGTTATAGCTATGCGTGCGGTTGGCAGTGCAGCTAATTAGACCACATATATTGTTATAGCAGACCTACCTAGTTCCCTATATACGCTGTACCTAGCGTTTTACCTATACTAAGGTTTTACTATTAAAAGTAATTTTAATACTAAGGAATTCTCTCTTTTTATAAGAGGAATTACTTAAAGAGTAGCTAAAAAAATAAATAAAAAATCTTAGTTAAAAAAAGTATTATTAAGTAGATCCTACTAGGAAAATAAAGGGATATAATTAGTTATAGTAAGGGATCCTACTAGTTATAGTTATTATTATTACCTTTACGTAGCTTATATATACTTTACCTACCCTTTAATTTAAATATTAACTTTATTAGTGTTAATAAAGGTTTCTAATACTTTATTAAATAAAGCCTTTACTATAGTTTTATAATATTATTATTCCTATTAATTAAGTGAATTTCTATAAGTTTATAGCATTTATATAATTGCTAGAGAGCTATAATATTAATTATTAAGTGCTTTTTCTTAGTTATGCCTAGCTTTATAAGACACTTATATAGTAAAAGTAAGTTAATATAAATTATTATTAGAATTTATAGGAACTTAAGGCGTTCTATAAGGGTATTTAAGGTTATACTAATAGTATAGGCTATATTAGCACCTTACACTATTCTATATAGCTTAAAAGTAAGTGCACTCCTTATAACTCTCTTACTTTTTATAAAGCTATATATAATAATATTTCTATAAAGCTTAAATTTAGCACTCTTACTACTTTTAGTCTTATTACTAATAATAATTATAAAGCTAATTTAAGAGCTAAGGTCCTTATGATTTATAAAAGAACTATAAATAAATATATAAAGTGCTGCTATTAGTAAATTTATTATAAAATACCTTAAATCATAGTTAGTATTATTAATTTGCTATTAAATTCTCTTATTAAGCTTATTTATATTAGTTTAGTTAGGTTCTTAGGCTTAAGCTACTATAAAAAGGTTATAGGCTGCCTTAGGTTAGTATATAATTAAGATATAGGCTTCTTAAGTATATTCCTTAATATATTATTACTTTATAGTAAAATTATTAGCTTTAATAGTTTTAAGGTTATTACTTTAACTTTTTTAAATTAATATAACTATATTATTACTATTATTAATTAAGATATAACTATTAAAAATAAGGGGACTTTCTAGGGTTAGCTTTTACTTAGGTTTTGCTATAAAGTTAGCCTTTTAAAGCTTAATCTTTTCTTTATTATAGAAAGTAAGGTTACTAAGTCTAAGAATATTATTAGTTTACATACTAACTACCTTTAAGTAGTTAGTATTGCCTAAGGTAATAAGAAGGTATAGGTTATAGCTATATATACTTATTTAGAGCTTTTTTTATAATACTTTAAATGGGTTACCTATTAGTATATTCTAGCTTCTATAATTTTATATAATAGCTTAATAACTTCTATTATTATACCTTTTAAGTATAAATACTTAATTTACTTCAATAGTCTTATAAGTATTAGCTTACTAAGGTTAGTTTATAATTAAATATAAGCCTATATAATATCTTAAAGCTAAAGGAAAATTTTCTTTAGTGCTAATAAAGGTACTAATACTATAATTAGCCTTTAGCTTACTTTTTAAATTATTAAGGATTATATAAGAATTAGTATTTTTTTATAGTTACTATACCCTTAGATTATAAGCCTTAATTTTTTATATAGCTAGTTAGTTTCTTTACTTTTAACTTCCTATACTATATAAGAGTAAAAGAGGCGTTAATTTCTATACTTTTCTTTATTAAAAGTTATAAATTTAAATATACCTCTTACTAATAGTATATTATTTTTAGCTTAGTTTAACTTCTTAAAGGGTTTACCTTTTATAGTAATTTTATCTTACTTTTTAAGGTTTTTTATAAGCTAGGTATTATTTCTTTTCTTTACTATAATAAAAGCTATAGTAGTAGCCTAATACTTTAGAGTTATTAGTTCCTCCCTTTTATTATTAAATTTCTTCTTTTCTTTCCTTATATACTACTTTTTTTTAACCTTTTTTCTCTTTATATTTTTATCCCTATTCTTTTCTTTCTCTCTATAGCTAGTAGCTTTCCTTATTACTTTTAAGCTCTTTCTTAAAGGGAAGGGTAAATTATACCTTAAGCTACTAATATATATACTTAAGCTATTATAAGTAGTAATAATAAATTTACTTAGTATTATTAATTCCTTTAATACTACCCCCCCCTTTAAATTCCTTTAGTATTATAGCCCTTTTATTATCCTTTTCTTATATATCTTTTTTTTAATATTAATTCTTTCTCTTTTCTTTAGTATATTTTAAGGGGTAGTAATAAATTTAGCTTTATAAAAAGGTTCCTTTAAAGAGTACTCTCTCTCTTTAGTTTAACCCCCTTTTTTTACTTTAGCTAAAGATATTTTAAATTCCCTTTATATTACTAAATTCCTTAGTATATTATCTTTATATTCCTTTTTTTAGTGCCTTTCTTTTTAATAAATTCTTTATAAAAACTAATAGAATCCCTTTTTAAATACTTACTATTATAAAAGGTAGTAAAGAACTACTTTAGTAGCTTATTAACTAAAAAGGTAATAAGGTACTTTCTTAGTTAGCCTTATAGCCTTTAGCTTATCTTCCTAGCCTTTTAACTTATAGATATAGTGCTATCTCTTTATAATTCTTAGTATAAAAAAAACGCTTTTTTAGGTATTTTAGGCCTTAATAAAGGGTTTAAGAGGTTTCTTTATTCTTTATAATTACTTTATAAATACTATATAGCTTCTCTTTCTCTTTCTTTATAATACTTAGGGTATAGTTAGGTATCTTAGTATATATATAGAGTTTTATAATAGTACTATAAAACCTTACTATACTATTAGGTATTTCTACTATATATATTTTACTATTAATATTTAAAAGCTTATAAAGGCTATATTAGCTACCTTTTTTATACTAAATATAGACCTTTAACTATAGTATTAGTTAATAAGTTAGTTTTATATTAGGTTTATAATAAATATAGAGAGTATTAGTAACTTATTATCTTATAAAGTATTTTTAGGCTTTATTAGTAGCCTTATAAAGAACTATAGCCCTTTTAATAACTAAAAAGCTTAGGGGTAATTTATTTATTAAGCATAAATATACACTAAATATAAGTAAGGTAGGAATAAGGCTATTAAGCCTAGTAAAGTTATTAATAGCTTTAATAGCTATTTAAAGGCATTATAGAGAGGTAAGGATATTACTAACCTTACTTTTAATAATATTATATGCTTTTCTTAGTAAGGTATAATACCTTTTAATTTTATTAATGCTTTAGTAGGCTTCTATAGGCACTTTATTTATATTAATAGCTAAAAGGTATATTAAATGCTTAAACTTAGTAGATATAAAATTCTTTTTAGTATTATAAATAATTTAGTTAGGTAAGCTAAAATATATATTAATTTAGTATTCTTTAAGAGCATTCTATATATTATAAGCCTTCTATTTCTATAGCTTAAGGAATCTAGCTTTTTAAAATACTATTACTATATTAATAATATATAGAATAGGCTAATTATTAATTTTAAGAATATTAATAAGAATCTTATAGTTAAAGTTAATATTATCCTTAAGGGAAAACTTAAGTTAGCCTAAGGCTTTACTATTTATTTAGTAATAATAGTATTCCTTTATATGTTTCTAAATTAAGTTAATATAAGCCTCTTTATTAGTATATTTTAAGAGCTTTATAAGCCTATTAATAAAGAAGTAGCTAAATCTCTAGTAAAGTTAATAAACTTTAGTTTTAAAAAGGTAGAATATAGTAGCTTCTTTAGCTTTAAAAGTTTACTAAGGATATCCCTATTTCCTTATAATAGAAACTCTCTTTTAGCCTTAAATTAATATATTTTAAAGGTTATTAAGCTTTATATCTATTTTATCTATATTTAATATATAGAACAAGAACAGAGTTAATATATTAAGAATATAAAAAGTAATATTACTAAAGACTATAGAAACCTAAAGGATTTTATAGAAAGTTACTAAGCTAGCACTAAATATAATATTATATAGCTAGGCCTTTTTAATTTAAAGGTAAGGCATTAGTTTAATAAGGGCTTTAACCTAAGTAATTCTAGTAGTTAAGATTCTAGTTATACTAGTATTTAAAAGGATACTATAGAAGACCTCTTCTATATATCTCTTTTCTAAAATAAAGCATTAGTAGTTATTAGATATAATAGAAGTTTAGAAGTCCTTCCTAAATATTCTATATATAAATACCTAGTTCTTAAGGATTTTAAATAGGGATATTCTATAATCCTTTAAAGGGTTCTTATTAATATTATTATTATTTAGTAAAGTTAGAGTAATTAGGAAGAACTAAGTATATATAATTTAGGGAGGATTAGCCCTTTACTTATATATTTTAAATATAAAGAATATATTTATAGATTTCTATATATAGTCTCTAGTATTATTATTATTATTTATAGAGCTTTTATTATTATTATTTTCCTAAGAAAAACCTTTAAGGGCCTCTAGAAATATAATAAATTTTTTATTAGTTAAAGGGTTTTTATACTTATTACTTTTCTACTACTTCTCTTTAGCCTTTTACTGCTTATATTAAGGGTAGTTTATAGACTAGTACCCTTATTTACTATAAATAAAGTATTTTTATAGAAAGGGGGAAGAATATAGAGGTTTTTTATAATTTAAGGCTTTAGATTATAGAGTTACTTGTTATGGACTGGCCTAGAAGGCGTCTGCGTTCTAGCGTCGATAGTATTATTATTAACTATAAGGGCAGTAAGAAGGAATCCTAACATAGTCCTCCTACCTCCCGCTAGATATAGACTTATAGGTAGGGCTAGCCTTAATAGTATATAACACTCCCCCTCTCTATCCCTACTATACCTTTAATAAGAATCTAAGTATTAAGCTTAAATCTATTATATAGCTCTCCCTTTATAAATATAAAACCCTCCTACTTTAAAATAAACACCTACCCTATATAGTTTATATAGCTACTTAGTAGATATAAGCTATCTACCCCTTAAATATATATTAGAAGCATATATATATAACTAGTTAATAATAACCTTATAAAGCTATCTCTTTAATTACTAAGCCTAGCATTCTATTATAGCTAAATAAAGAGTATATATATATAACTTTATTATAATAAATAATAAAGTAATTCCCTAAATTACTTACCCTAGTATTCTAAGTATAAAAAGGTATCTTCTCTTATTATCCCCTCCTTCTCTTACTTAATTACCTACTAGCTCTCTTAGCCTACCTATTATATCCTTATAGCTACCCCTTTATACCTACTTTCTACCTATTAAAATCCCTTATTACTTTTTTACTCTATCTTTCTAAGTCCTTATTATATTCTATATTTTATTACTTCTACCTTCTTAGCTACTTAACTCCTTAGTATATCCTTAGGTTAGTTATATAGTATTCTATATATTTCTTTCTTACTAACTTAAAGCTTTTTATTAAAATAGCTATTACTATTACACTACCTTTTCCTTCTCCTTTACTTAAAGAAAGATACTATATTATTAAGTACTATATAATAGAAGGTAACTTTAATAATAAATTATATACCCCTACTATACTTATAACTCTAGAAATATAGTGCCTCTTCTATTTTATATATATAGCTTATAATAGCCTCTTTAGCTATATACTAAGATTAAAAGACTCTTATAAGCTATATTATTACTGCTATTATACTTATAAATATTACCTAAACTTTATAGTATAAAGTTTTATACTATGCTATCTTACCTATAAAATAATAAATGCTATTTATTTTAGTAGGATTATTATATAGCTATATATCCTTACTTATAATATACTTAATAGTAAAGAGTAATATATAACCTTAATACCCTAGTTCTATACCCTTAGGCGCTATTTCCTTAATATATTAAATAATACTTATAGGCTTGCTTATACTACTATAGCCCTAGGGTTTACCCCCTTTACTATTAATAATACTCCTTACTATAAGTAAAATATAAGCTCTTAAAGCCTTATTATACCTAAGTAAAACTAAAGAGACCTTAATAACACTACCTTTTACTCTTTATATACTACTATAGTATAAAACACTTATAAATTATCTACTATTTAACATACCCTTACTAATTATATAAATATATTAGCTACCTAAACTCCCTTTTACTAGCTTTACTTTAGCAATACTTCTAGCTCTAATAGTAGTCTAAATAATAACTAAAGAGGAGGTAATAGGGAAATATTAGAGAAGAGCCTTAAAACTATTAGAATATTTAGGCTACTAGGTCTATATATATAAAGGGGGAAGAAAAAGGGCTTAATATAATTAGAGTTATATATTAATAACTATTAAATAAATTATTCTTTACTACTTTATTAAACTATTATTATAAAGTGCACTACTTTATTATGCTTTAAACTTAGTAAGAGTAATAGTATTTACTATACTCTTAAGGGGCTTCTAAGTTAGCTATATATATTTATACTATTTAATTAATATATTCTACTATTTACTATATTCTTATATATTCTTTACTACTAGTATATTCTTTACTATATATTCTAATAACTTCTCCCTAGAATTATTATATACTTTAATTAAACTAATATAGTTATTTTATAAAACTTAGGAGAGGAGTAGGTTATTTACTGCCTTTTTTATAAAGTTTATATAAAAAATAGGGTATATACTTTCTAGGATATTTAAGTAGACTATTAGTAGTATAGGGACCTTTAATATAGTATATTTTACTATTACTTAATTAAGTTTCTTACTTAGCTATTTAGTATAAATATTCTATAAGCTAAGCTAAATCTTATCCTTAATATAATACTTCTTAGCTAAGTATTATAAGTAGTTTATAGCCTTTTATTAGTATTATTAGGTAAAGTTAATTATAGCTTAAGTAAGTTAAGTGCTCTTTTAAATATATTCTAAAAACTATACTACCTACCCCTTAGAAGATATTTAGGTTCTAGCTAAAGGTAGTGTATGCTAAACTAGGTTTATATTATACCTATATAAAGCTAGATTAGCGCTTACCCCTATAATAATAAAGGTATAGTTATTTAATACTAGTTAGTAAGCTATTATATACCTTAGCTAGTTTATTTAAAAAAATATAACTATAACTCTAAGGACTACCTATATTTTTTAATTTATATATTTTATACTATTATTTATTTAAAGGTAATAGGAAGTAGAAAGGAGATACTAAATACTAGTTAGGGTATATAGGAAGGACTAAAAGGTACTAACCTAATTTAAGCTATAGTTAGAGATAATACTATATAGAAACCTATAAAAGCGTTATTAGTAATATAGAAACTAGTCTATATATATCTTAGTATTTATACTTTACATTAGCTCTAACTATATATACTTAAATAAATAATTTATAATTACTATAAGGTAATATAGAGAGTCTTTATTAGCTATAGGTAGTTTAGTTATAAAATTTATAAAGATTTAAAACTAATAATAATTAGGGGCTAGGATTAAGTATAGAAGGCTTTATCTTAGCCTTTAACTCTTTTACCTAGTATAGTAATAATAGTTCTATATATAATATATAATATTTATAAATATACTCTCCTAATAGTAGTTATAGTAAAGAGCTTAGAATATAATATTCTTCTTAGGGTATTCTAATATAAAGGAGTTATAGACCTACTAAATTAGTATTATAGTAAGTAGTTTATACTTAGGCACCTATAAATAGCCTTAAAATAGTAATACACTATATACGTTAAGGGTATAGTTACTAATTTATTATTATATCTTAGCCTTTAAAAGGAAGTAGCGTATCCCCTAATATAACATAGTAATCTTAATACTATATAATTTATTTACTTATATAGCTTAGTCCTAAAGCTCTTAAAGGTATATATTAATAAAGTAGGCATTGCTCTAGGAAGGCTCTAAAGAGAGGCTTAGTAAGGAATTATCTAAATACTCTCTACTATTTAATTATATTTCTATTAGAGTAGATAAATAGGCTATAATAATAGGCTATAGTAGTTACTATAGCTGCCTTAAGGATAAGGATTTATTTTATTTATAGTATAAGAGGGCATTTAGTTACCCTACTTAGGAACTAAGTTAATAGTAAAGGTAATAATAAAAAAGGGAGAGGAACTCTGCTTATTAAGCTTACCTTTTAGATATTTTATATAGGCTAGTAAAATACTTAAGGTTCTTATAATTTATAAAGATAGTAAAAGGCTTAGCTATACTATATAGTTCTATTAACTATGCCTTTAGGTAAGAGATAATACTTAGTAGCTTCTTATTATAAATAGTATAGTTCTGCTTTACTAGTAATAAGTGTATAGAATAATATATAATAGAGTATAAAACCCTAGCTAAATTATATTAAAAAAGGTAGCTACTTAGCACCTCCCTAAAAGTATTAAACTTTAATACTATATTCTTATTAAGGTTTTATTATACTAAGATAGAATATAAAATAAAAGTATTTTTAAAGCGTTAAAATACTACCTTATATTTATTAAACTAAATAAAGGGGACCCCCTTCTTTATAAGTATAAGGAGAGGGCCTATTAAATCTATAAAGTTTAATATAAATTTCTAATAAAAGTTTATAAAGCCTAAGAAACTATATACCCTATACACTTAAGTAGAAGGCTTTTAGTCTATAATAGCCTTTACCTTATTTAGGTTTAGGTATACTACCTAGCCTATATATATAATAAACCTTAAGTACTTAACTTTCTATATATAGAAGGCACACTTCTTTATATTAAAATATAAGCCTACTTATTAAAGCTATAAGAGGATCTCTTATATTAGCTTTATATATTCCTTATAGGAACCCTTAGAGTAAATAAGGATATTATTAAGGTAAGCTATAGTATATATACTAAGTGCATTACTAAGCGCGCTATTAATATAACACTAAAAGCTAGCTAGTATACTAGTAAAACTAAAGAGGTATATAAGCTACTTAAAGAGCCTAAACTAGGTATAGAAAGCTATAAGGTGTTTATTACCCTTTACTATTTATAAATAATAGAAGGCTAAGTAAATATTAAGCTTTATAAACTACTTAGCTCTAGCTAGGGATTATAGTATTTCTTTAATTAAGAGTAGTAAGTAATAATCCTAATTTATAATAATATTTAGAGTATAGTAGTTTATATAAAAACACTAACCCTTATCTACCTTCTTTACTAGTAGGACTAAAGCTACTACTAATAAAGAAAAGGTATATATCTAATCCTTATTTATTAGGTCTACTATTTACTTCTAGATTTTAAAAAGCTAATTATAAGGTATATTATATAAGGGAGCCTAAGGAAGGGGTAGTGTAAGCCTATCTTTATCTTTATAAAAATAAATATAATAATTTATATAGCCTTTATAAAGGGGTAAGGTATTTACTTTCTCCTTATAAAATAGGTCTTTAAAATTATATAACTTAGTAAGGAGCTAAGTATATATATTCTCCTAGTTTAAGGCTAGGGGCCCTAATAAAGCCTTTAAAGCTTAATTTATCTCTTATAAGCTAATAGTAATAAAGTAAATTAAAGTATTTAATTTAGTAGCTCTTCTAGTAAAATTAATATAAACTAACTTTAAAATTATAAGTATAGGTGTTTTAACCTAGCGTGCCTTAGATATATATATTATAAAGCCTAGCTATAAACTAATAACTAGTAAGCACTAGTCTATATATAGTGCTATATAATTATAAGTAAGCTAAAGTGCCCTTAAAATATAGTTATAAAAGAGGCCTAGAATAATATAAGCTATTACTAAAAATATTTAGCTATTTAAGTTAGCTCTAAAATAAACTAAATAGGTAATATAAAGGCGTATATTAAAGTTACTATAATAAAATAGTATAGTATAAGTAGCTATAGTAAGGGTATATAAGTAGTAAAGTTAAAATCTTTAAAGGCTAAGTGCCTAAACTATCTTTTTACTTTTAGTAGTAAAAGTATTATATTTACTATTTATTTAAGCACTAATAAACTTAGTTCTATTATAAAGAAATAGAAGAAAAAATAGTGCCTTCTTTATTATTTATTTTATTTCTCTATAAATCTTTAGTCTATACCCTAAGTATAAATACTCTATATTCTATATACTATAATATCTCCCCTTACTAAAACTTAAGTAGTAAGCTTATTTTTTCCTACCTTAGAATCCCCCTTAGGTATAGTTAACTCTTTAGTAAAGGTATAAAGTATATAAATAAAGGTAGCTAAGCCTACTATATAGAGTAAGTAAGTAGGTAGCTAAAGGTATTCTATAATTTAATAACCTTTCTTATTATAGTATAAATATTAGCCTACCTTTTATTAGCACTAAACTACCTCCTTTAATACCTAAGTAGTATATATAGTATTTAATATAGTACTAATGCTTATATATTAGCCCTAAGGCCCTAAAATATAAGCAGCGTTAATGCCTATTATAGCTATATTACTATTAAGGTTATAGCTTAAGTGTTATTATTACTAGGCCTTAACCTATTCTTTAATTTAATATAAGTTAATATTTAATATAATACTATAGTACTATATAACTACTACTAAGTAGTTTAAGTAGGGGATATTATAGCTTATATAGTAGTTTTTTATTTACTTATTAAAACTTATATAAAGCTTTATAAGCTTTACTATATTTACTTATATACTACTATTTATAAAGTAAAGCTTTTATTTAAAATAAATAAAGAAGTTTATAAACTATTTATTTAGGTATTATTTTATTTAATTAAGCTTTAAGATAGTGTATTTCTTTTAGTATAGGTTTATAAATATTATATTAAAGTATTTAAAGAAGTAGCTAAAAATATACTAGTACTTACTGCTTAGTTTAAAGAATAGTATAATATATACCTAAATCTTAAGTAATAAGTTTTAGTAAATAAGAAACTATTTATTATAATTAATATTAATAAAATTAGAGTTAGCTTCTAGCTTATATGCTATAAGGCTCTGCTAGGCTTAAAAGAAGTCCTTATTACTATTATAAAGGTTCCCTATAGGGAGTAGTTTATAATAGAGTTACACTTAGTTAGAGTTTATTAAGTCCTTTATAAAGGTAGCCTAATTTACTATAGCTGCTTAGTAGTATAATTCCTTAAGCTAAGCTATTATTATAGAGATAGTTTTATAAAGGTAATATAAGTTCTATATATTACCTAATTAAGTAAACTATTTATAATATTAAGAGTCTATTGTATTACTTATATAAACGTAGTTATTATAAATTATATAATAATAGTTAATAATTATTATAAACTAGCTTAAAAGGCATCTGTATTTTAGTATTAATAGTATTATTATTAACTATAAAGGCAGTAAGAAGGAATCCTAACGTAGTCCTCCTACCTCCTACTAGATATAGACTTATAGGTAGGGCTAGCCCTAATGGCACGCAACACTCCCCCTCTCTATCCCCGCTATACCTCCAATAAGGATCCAAGCATTAAGCTCAAATCCATCACATTACTATAGCTTTTGTATACCTTCTATCTATAAATAGTGTTTTATTATTTATAGAAAAGGTATTGCCTTTTATTATTTATTATATAGATATTATAGCCTTTTTAATATAAAAGCATTTCCTATAGTTACCTATAACCCCTTTATAGGTTAGTAAGTAACTATAGAGGGTATTATAGTATTTAGAAACACTACTAGTAGAAGTAAGGAGTTATTAATAAAGCTATATATTAACTATAAAAGAGTTAAAGAGACTATAATAGATTTTCTTAAGGTTTTTAATAAAAATATTTAAGCATTATAGCTTAGTTTTATTAGGGTTATTATTAATAACCTTCTAGAGTGTTATAGTATTTTACTTAATTCTATAGAAGTATTAATTGCTTTTAGTTTTAAAGTTATTCTTTATATAAGTAGTAAGCTTATTAAAAGAGAGTCTTTTATAGACTAACTTATTTAAATAGTATATGTTGGAATCGCTGCATTCTATGACAACGTGGCACAGCCGGAAAGAGCCGGATTCGCGGCCACATTAGCCGCGGAATCCGACTCTTCTGATTGGTCCGCGTGTGCAGAGTTTTCACCGCGGAATCCGACGGCATTTTCGTGGCCTCAACGCCAGCTATAAAATGCCCCTTTAGATAGCACCGATTAGGATAGAAATTAGACCTTTTTGCGAATACCTTCCTAGACCCTATGTTGTGTCACTGAGTCTCAGATCCACCTAGTATTCCTTAGAGAATCACTAGTATCCTAAGGAATACCAACAGTATATAAAAGCATTCTCTATTAATATAATTAAAAAAGTATAGTTTTAAATTTCTAAAGGGATATTATTATAAATATATTTATTCTAAAAGATATTTACCTTTAGGGTAAGGAAATTATATATTTTCCTAATATATTTATCCTTTTTTATATATACCTTTATTAATTCTCCTAGAATTTATTATATTTAGTTATTTAAGATTCTGCTAGGATTATTATTATATAGTAGATTTAAATAGACTTAGTTAGGTAGGTTTTTATAGAAAATTTTAGGGTTCTTCTTAGAAAAATCCCTTTATTAGCTAAATTAATTAATAAGTATATAAATAAGGAAATTAGGGTTAGGCTAAGATAGGGAATAAAAAGGTTATTAAAGGGGTTTATAAAAGTTATTATTTAGATTTAAAGGTATTAAAGGAGAATAATAACTTATATTTAAGGGAGGATTCTATATAAATTAGTATAGTTAGCCTAGTTATAGGTAAGGTTAAGGTATTAGAAGCTTTAAATAATAAGGGGAAGTCTTAGCCTTAGTAGAAGGGAATATATTCTTAAGTTATTAATTTATATATTTAAGTAACTTAAAAAGGGAAAGGGGAATTAAAGGTTAAATTCTTTTAATAAATAAAACCCTATTTTTTTATAGAAAGTTTTAAAAGCTACTTTAAAAATATATACTTATTTTTTAAAAGTAAAAGATATTTTAGTTTTAAAAGTCTTCTTAAAAGTTATTAATAAGCTTTTTTCTAATTTACTTTTATAACTTATAGTAGTTAATAATATATATAATTTAGTTATTAAGGGCTAGCGTTATTATATTATTAAGGTTAAGGTTTTTATAGGCTTTTTCTTATTTTAGTAAAATAGTACTATTAAATAAGTAAAGTTACTTTAAAAAAAAGTCTTTTAATAAGTAAACTAAGCTAGTAATTAATAATGCTTTATTATTATTATAAATTCTTTTCTATATTTTTTATTAAATAGCTTTATTAGGAGTTAGTAAAGCTATAGTTATTTCTTTAGTAACTTTAATAGCTAAATCTTTAAAGGTAACCCTTTTCTTTATTTTTAAGGAAGGTTTTTACCTTTAAAATATAGTTTTTTATAATAAATAGAATAAATATTAGCATCCACTTAATAGTAAGGGCTTTCTCTATTTAAGTTTAACTTTACTAGTTATAGTAGAGTTTTCTTCCTTAGTATAGTAATAAGGGTTTTAAATACCTTAAAAGCTATCTTTTTTTTTATAGTTAAACCTAGTAAATCTATAGTTATTACTAACTACTAATTAGTGTTAAAAATAACCTAAAAAAGGGAAAATAAATACTAAAATATATATATAATAAAAATAATATAAAAAGTGTAATTCTTAATTATCTATATTCTAAGGGCTAAGCTTATAAAAGTGAGGAAAAAGGTAGTGTTATAGCTACGTGTGCGGTCGGCAGTGCAGCCAATTAGACTACGTGCATCGTTGTAGCAGACCCACCCAGTCGCCTACACACGCTTCACCTAGCGTTTTGCCTACACCGAGGTTTTGCCGTTAAGAGCAATTCTAATAATTAAAGTTATTCTTTATTGTGTAGTATTTTATAATATAATAACCTTTTTTAAATGAAAAAAATAAAAATAATATAATAAAAATATATATTTAATAAAAAGCTTTAAATTCATAAAAATAAAATAAATATAATATTATATAATAAACTTTAAAATATATTATGAAGTTTAATAATTAAAAAAATAACAATAATAAAATATAGAGTTAAATAAAAAGTTATAAAAATAAAGTCAAAAAGTAATACAGAATTTTAAAAAATAAAGAAATAAGTATAAAAAAGTAGCTTTTTAAATATAATAGATAAAATAAAACAGCTAAAAATATATTTAAAAAAATATTAAAAAAAATACTTTTTTATACTTAAAATACTAAAGTAAGTAATTTAAGTAATTACTTTATTATTTCTTTTAATATAATTATATATATATATATAATTATGTGCTAAGATTGATTGTTAATTTAAGTAATTTTAAAAATTACTTTATAATATTATTATTAATTTATTATATATATATATATTTAGTATATAATAAAAAAGTAAATAATTTATATTTATAAAGTAGCTATATAGTATAACTTTAATAAGTTTTTTTTATTTTTATTAATATAAGCTACCTTTACTAAAGTATAGTATTATTATATTTATAAAAAAAAGCTATATAATAAATTTAAGCTAAATTCTTAAATTCTTATTAAAAATATTATAGAAATAAAGAGGGAGAGTATTATATATTACTAAAGCTAGCCCTATTTATAAATCTATATTAAATAAAAGATAGGAGGGTAATATTAAAATTCCTTTCTAATGCCCTTATAGTTGATAATAATACCATTAACACTAGAAAGCAGATGCCTTCTAAGCCAGTCTTTAACAGTAGTTAATTATATATATAGTTAAAGTTGTTTATTATTAAAGAGAGGGGGGATAGAACCCTCCTATATATAGTGGGTTCCGCCGTTGTGTACAGACCGTAACAATAGTATATATTCATATTTATTTAATGTTTCTTTAGTATCTTTTACTTTAATTCTAAAAATGTAATTAAATTTTATTATATAAGCTTATTAAATTCTAGTTAATATAATTTTATAACTAAAAGCTTAGTTATCAAAAAGAAAGCTATAGTATATATGCTTTTTACTAAAGATTATAATACATTTGTTTATAAAAGCTTTAATAAAAGTAAATTTATTTTTATAGCTATATATTTATAAAAAATAAAGCTTAGTAAAAAAGGCAAAGCATTGAATTAATAAAAGCTTAGGAATTTTATTACTTTGGTATAATAGCTTTATATTATTAAATTTTATAAAATTTATATAGAAGTTAGTATAAATTATAAGATTTAGTAGATTTTACTTAATAACTCTAGAAATAATATTCTATTCTATATAAATATATATAAATTTAGTAAAGCCACCTAGTACAGAGCGTGTAGTATAAAATTTTTAGCTGCTGGCTATGAAACTAGGTAGGGGACGAGTTGGGTAAGTGGGGTAAAAAGTGGGACGGCCGCACGAATAGCGATACCCTACCTCACGGCGTCCTTAACCCCGGCATAGTCACTCACTTACTTTAATTACCTTTGCAGGTACCTGGCCATTGGTGCGAGTTGGTTCGGAATGAGCGTAAGGGTACTTAGCTTGCAGCTCAGTCCCCTGGCCACTTTCCACCTGTGAGCATTCCCATTCGCTGCCTCACTCTCCCCTCGTTCGAGCTGGCGGCGCGTCTCTTTCTTTCCCCTTCTTGTCAACCTGCTCTGGGCAAGCTTACCCCATTGTCCTCCCACACCTCTCCGACGCGCCGCCACCATCCCAATTCTGACTTTTGTTGCATCTAGCTTGCATTTATGCGAGAATCTTTTGTTTGCTGACTGTTCCGCGCGCACTCTCTATCTCACACTCTCTTCCAGACCCTTCGTCTCTCGTCATATTCCCGACCATTGCCCGCTACCTGGCTTGAGCTACCCTCCTTCTGTTGAGACACCCTCCCGCCTTTCACCGAGCATCGGGCACAAAGCCTCGTTATCCGTAACGCTTAGACTTTGTCATGGGTATGTCCTGCCTCCCCTCCTTCCCTTTTTCTGTTGCATCTTCCCGCATCTGTCGCTTCACACCATCAACAACGCCTGTGAGAGAAAAAGCTTGCTTCTAGCTTTCGTCCTGTACCTTGTGAGCTTTCTTTGGCCAAATGCGATTAGAAATCCGACTATTTGCCCGTCTTCTACTCCGCATGTCGGGGACCGCTCATATGTGATGCTGTTCAAATGTCATCACATAACCAGTTGATGTGGTCGCCTGGATAGTCGAACATATTTGTTGGCCCTGGCATTACGTCTACATACAATTACTTCCACCTATTATACTTGCATTCCCTCATACACTGCCCCCTTACCTGCATGTTTTCTCACAGTCCTGCCTTCTCTTCTCACCAGACGGGTTTCCTGGTACAACCAACATTCTTTCTTCCCCAGCCTTGTTTTCCATTTACGATCCTCACTGTATCATTTATGCCTCTCTGCAGGCCACACGTGGCTATTCGGGCACACATCTGACGTCTTTTTATGATTAGCTGATACAGGCGATACCTATCGACCCGTAAGTCAATCTGCCTGCATAGCAGTTTTTTCTTCTGTTACATTCTCTTTCCTTTCCCCACCGATCATTTCGTCTGTGATATGCCTTTTCACCGAGCATGGCAAAAGCGACTCACGGTATATGTCAAAACGATATACAAATTAGCGTTGTGTGTTTTCTTGCTTTATATCTACATCAGACTGGCTTTCTCAGAATGGAGGAAGGGTCATTCTTGCATATGTGTTGGTCTCTTGGGGGATTGCATGACAAAATTTTCTTGCGTACGGCGGTTCAGTTTCCGCCTTCCCCAAGTTCAGCGGTCGCATATAATCCTACCTCACTCGTCATTTGTTCCCGAAGCATTTTCGTCCTTTGCACTTTATTATTACCAGAATCTAACAACCAGAGATTAACACGTAAAAAAGCGAGAGAGGTCTAGATCACCCCGCCGACGCTCTAGAAGCCCAGGTCGACAGTCCCGAAGACGCTCATTCTCTCCTCGTAGCCGGTCAAACAGCAGAGACGATTTTCGTCGCGGGCGCGATCGCTCGCCTATGACTGGAACAGGAGCCCCAAGTGGAGGAACCAGTGCAGCCTACGGTGGACAAGCACCCCATCGATCGTACGAGGAGCGAGCTGTAGCGAGAGAACAAATGATGAGCAACATCCGCGAAACATCACAGCAAGACCGCCGCGTCTATGTTGGGAATCTTTCTTATGACGTTAAATGGCACCATTTAAAGGACTTCATGCGACAGGGTAAGGCAATTTGAGACGTCGCAAACTAACCGTGCGGCGCAACTGACGAGTTTGTTTGCAGCCGGAGAAGTGCTATTTGCGGATGTGCTGCTTCTTCCCAACGGAATGTCGAAGGTGGGCTTTGTCATTGGCTGGCGTTCTATTTCTTTTCTTTTGTCCTGTTCTTGGCTCTTTTCTCTCGCTTTTCACGCATCCCCTTCTTGGCTCTTGATGATGGATTGCTGGATTGACGGGTCTGGACGATGATGTCCTGGGATGACTGTAGGGATGCGGGTAAGTTGCTGCAATGTCCTGGGAAATGATTCACATCGTCAGCAATGAGCAAGAACTTATTATGAAATCACAGAATTGTGGAGTATGCAACGAGAGAACAGGCTCAGCAGGCTGTTGCTCAACTCAGCAATCAGAACTTGATGGGCCGTCTAGTCTATGTTCGAGAGGTGGTAGTACCTAAATCCTTCTTCTTGTGCCTCTCACTTACAACTTGCTATAGGATCGTGAGGCGGAGCCTCGATTCACTGCTACACCCGGTCCCAACCGTGGCGGATTCAGCGGAGGCGGACCGGGAGGTTTCAACAACAGCCAGGGAGGGTACGGTGGCGTTCCTGGTGCAGGTGGCCGGCAGATCTATGTTGCCAATGTTTGTCTCTTCTCAAACCGCCGATATTTCTTGTAGCAGTGCTGACTGGTTTTAGCTTCCATTCAATGTTGGATGGCAGGACCTAAAAGACTTGTTTCGGCAAGCAGGTGAGTATACGAGTGATCTATTGGGGTTCCAAATGTTTTCTCTTTAACTCTGCTGATTCTTGATCAGCTCGTGCCGGTGCTGTCATTCGTGCCGACGTCCACAGTGGACCAGACGGTCGTCCAAAGGGCTCGGGGATCGTTGTCTTCGAAAACCCCGACGATGCCCGGACTGCCATTCAGCAGTTCAACGGATACGATTGGCAGGGTCGCATGCTGGAGGTTCGTGAAGACCGTTTTGCCGGCGGGGGGGCGATGGGGTTCTCGGGACGTGGGGGCTACGCTGGTGGCATGAGAGGAGGATTTGGGGGCGGTTTCGGACGTGGAGGCTATAGTGGCGGCCGTGGCGGCTTCAGCATGGGTAGTCGTGGTGGTTTTGCTGGAGGGGTAGCCTTTGACCCTTCACCTACTGCAGCTATCCCACCGAATCCATTCACTGATGGCGCCACTGCTGGCTCTGAAAAGAGCGAGACAATCTTTGTCCGTAATGTGAGTTGCCCAAGTCTCTTCAAACTTTATCACTTCCGGTCTGCGAATTTCTAACTTTTGAACTAGTTGCCTTGGTCAACGAGTAATGATGATCTTGTGGATCTATTCACCACTATCGGCAAAGTGGAACAGGCTGAGATTCAGTATGAGCCCAGCGGTCGGTCTAGGGGTACCGGTGTCGTCCGATTTGACAGCGCTGATACTGCTGAGACCGCCATAGCAAAATTTCAAGGCTATCAATACGGCGGCCGTCCCCTGAACCTCAGCTTCGTCAAGTATATTCATCAGGTCGGCGGCGACAGCATGGAAACTGATGCTCATGGCGGTCTTACTCAAGACCAGATCATGTAGTTGTCAACTGATACGCTGCGGTGTTCTGCCCTGGGGACCACGCAATCTAGCCACACACAGTCTGGCCTCAGGGGCGGTGGCTATTACAATATCGATGAGGTATTCGGCTACCGTGTTCTGGTCGTTTCTCATTTGTTCCTGATACTTATTCGCACTTATTTTTTGATGCAAATGCCACCAGAACAAGAACTGCTTATTGGATGAAATTGAGCCATTCTTTGACGGGGCATGTTTTGTGAATTCTTGTGTTACTTTAATTGATCATCAACACGAAAACTGATGGCGGCACGCGCACGCAATAGATTGTATATGTGGCTGGAGACAGATTAGGCACTGAGCTCGAAATATCTGTCCTTGACGGGAAACTGTGTGATTACGTGTTCTGGAGATAGCCGTGGTCGTCTGTCGCTCAGGTATGCATTTGTTCGAAATGAACATCAACCGCTTTTTTTTCCCTTCCTAGGTGCGGTACGTCGATCAAAGTGGAAACCAGAGCGGATCGGCAGATTGTGTGGACTGTTGCTCAGTTCCGTATGGCGGCTTTCACGTTCGTGTGCTTCAGGATCAAACATGCTGGGAGAAATTTTTGTGCATCGAAGAGTTCAGGGCCAAGATCTTCTCGCTATATGAGTCTGCCCATGAGACACGTTGTCTTCTAAGCAGTTGTTGAATCTCAGGCATGGGATGCGCAGATTTGACAGCTGTTTTCACCACACCGCATGTATTTGTAACAGTCTTTATGATGATTAGATAGAAAGTTTTAATGACTCATAAATACATGGTTTAAAATGTTATTTGTCGCCGCTCATATGGTATTACTTGCAAGTCCGAGTCCTTGGCAACAGTTTGGGCAATACGTATGTATGCGTGGCACGACGTACATTCAGCCGTCATTACACCGTCTTCTTCTTCTTTGCCTTAGCCTTCTTCTTGCTGCGGTCCCTTGGCTTGAGCGCGGCCATTCCTGATTTGCAAACATCGGCATAACGAGTGTAAAAATTATTAATGTCATTGGGCTGAACAATCGTGGACATTCTGACCTTCACATCTCTCGCTCTCTTTGACTTGCCATTCGTTGCTCTAATAAGTAGAGGCATTAAACCTTCATTGCCTTCATGAATCGGCGAGTCATCTTGATCATTCACGCTCACTTGATCCCAGAAAGAGACTGCAAGCCAGTTAGTTTTGTTCAGTCTCTCGTGAACTAAAATATCGAACCGACAAATATCTCCCATGATAAGACGAGATGCGGCGCTCCCTAGGAAGACGCCAACTGGATGAAACACTACATACATCGTTTTTGAGTCAAATAAACGGCACCATGGTCGGCACCTTTTCTTCGATCGAAAAGTTGTGCAAGTCTAACGAAGAACTTGGCAATGGGCGCTTCAGTATAATACAAGATCACGAGGCGCCACAAATCGAAGGACTTCAAACGCGACTGGACTGACCTCATCTTGACTCAAGTGACCTGGCATCATTGCGATGATGAATCTAATTGAACTGTCACGCATTCGCCGCTCGTGTGCAACTTCCTTCCTTCCGTTCGGGACTGGTATTCTTCGAGGCTCTGTTGACCGAGTTTGGGTTGTGGAGGGACAAAAGTTGAGTTCTCTCGTAACTGTACTAAGTGGATTGCCGGTGCATGGTCAGCTCCCTAATAAAAGAATAGATAATTTCTGTGATGATTATAAGTAGCCCAAACTCCACTTACAAGTACAGTTCTAAAATTTCTAAGGGCTTAACTGTATATAAGGTGCTTAAACTGATTAAAATGCACTAAACAAATTATAGACACATAAATTAAAATCCTAAGATAATTTAAGTGCTGTATTATATATTCCTTTAATGTCTATGAGGCTAAACTCAGTAATATTATAATTTTGAAGTATTAATATATAAAAAATTAATCAAAGGTATAAAAACTGAAGAAAGACTTTAGGTATCCCTACTTTTTCTTAGTAGCTTATTAGAGAGAAATAAGTAACCTAATATAACCTTCTAAAACACTACTATATAAATTATTGTAGAATAAGATCCAAGTACTACTACTAAATTTGTCTTGTTAGCACCAGTAGTACCTAGAATTTAATTATCACACTGATTCTTTATAATGAGGCCTTTACCTATATATTTGTAATAGCTAACACTAATAGCCACTGTAAGTAACTAGCAGGTAACACTTCCCTGCTTAACATTATCTCCATAAGGTTAAGTTATGAGACATACTATGTATTTCAATACTAGAGCCCTTTGTTAGCTAAATTTATTAACATGCTAGGCATAGGATAAGCGTTAGATTCTGTTCATTAATTAAGACTGAACTTAAATATGTTTACATTATTAAAAACTATATATAAATAGCCTAAATCATGACTATATAATCTATCAAAAATGGGGATCAAACTATATTTTTACTATCTTTCAGGCTCTCATTCGCTCTAACCCCTTATTATATTCTTATTACTAATTTTCTTATGTCTTGTTATGGACTAACCCGATTGGGTCATCGCGGATGTCAGCGCAGTCAATACCGGTCGCCCGGATCCCTTACCAGCTGCACCAGCCGCGGCTTAGGTCAAAAGGATACGCATTGATTAGGTTGGCAAGGTCTGATCAATTGACATCTATATTAGTCGGTCGTCGCTAGGGTGGGTGCCAGCTGGTGCGGTCTGCACGCAGCCTAAGGTTAGGTCAAAGACCTAGACCATGACATGTCTAAATATTATATCAAATCTTTCTTAGAAGTCTAAACCTTACATAAAATATGCTTAAAATATAAATAACTTTTATTTACTAGATGTCTCTCTTCTCGCTTAATATGAATTATAATATATATAGCTTACCTTATATTTATAACAATGCTAGTTACTGTATTTCTTTCCCAGTTTGTACTATAGTGAATTATATATAAGTAGCTAATATACCTTACCTTTTTTATTACGCCTATAATATAAGAAATCAATATATAAATAACTAATATTTATAGTATCTATACTATATAAAGTTGTAACATAGGTCACTTATATTTTAAAATCCTTAAAACTTAAATCGATTTATTAATACCTTGTTTTAACTTCATTTAAATATAAGTTATTTAAACTAGCTTATAAATATCTTGTAATTTATTTAAGCTATATATTAACATTTATAGATAAAGCTAAAGTTTTCCGATTAGAGGAATTTCTTAATATGGTACCTTTAAGGATTTAGTGTTAAGAACAGCATCGTAAGTTACGCTTTCGTTAATGTCTTCAGAAATATATATATAACTAGTTCATTTAGTATCATCCTTCATTAAGTGCTGAAATTAAAGGTACTATACTTAGGGAGTAATTAAAGTTTAAATATTCACTAATTATTGTAACCTTTAATTCCTTATAATAACATTATAATTAGATAAGACATAGATTTAACATAATATATTTTTTTCACTTATAACAATTTAATACTTTAGTGTTTAAAGAAAACAATAAATTGTATATATATCTTATTATGTAAACTAATTTATATTATATAATTACTAAAGCATACTAAAGCATGAGTATTAAAATTATATATAAACGTTAATTAAATTAATAGAATATTTATATAGATATGGATGAAAACAAGCATGTAATAAAAATTAGTACTTATAATGGATTTAAGCTAGAGGCTTAGATCCTTAGCGGAGCAGAAGAGGAGCATATAAGGTAACTTACTATACCTATTAAGTAGACTCTATAAATATATATTATATATAGAATAGGTATATAGTAGAGGGAGATAATAGTCTTTTCTTCCTTTTTATAAATAATAATAACTTTATTAACACTAAATTGCAGTAGCTACCTAGGCTAGTCTATCACAGTACTCTTTATATTAAGAGCCTAAGAAAGAATATAAGCTTACAACTAGAGCATTGCTATACAATATATAATGTAATGTATTTTTTAATAAGATCTATATTATATACAAATATAAAACAAAGATAAATGCAAAAGAAAATACAATATCTAGCTAAATTTTAAATATAAAAATTAATAAAAATCTAAAACATTTTAAAATAAATATATTTTAAATGATATTTTATATTTATGGATATTTCCTTAATATTAGATATAAGCTAATTGTTAGTATTCCTTAGGATACTAGTGATTCTCTAAGGAATACTAGGGTGGAACGGAGACTTAGTGACTCAACGTGGGGTCTGCGAAAGGGTTTGTAAAAAGGTCTTATTCCTACTAAGAAGAAGGTGCTATCTAAAGGGGCAATTTATAGGCATTTCCGTAGCCTACGAAAATGCCGTCGGAAGCGCCGGTGAAAACTCTGCTTATTGCGTAGCCGACCTGTTAGGGGTCCTGTTAGGGTCCCCGGTCCGTGGTCCTAGGCGCATTATCTATGGCCTAGAATATGCAGCGATTCTAACACTTAGAATTCTCTCTTTTGTAGAAAAAGAGGAATCGCACCTAATATAGGTAGAAATCTATAGAAAAACAGTGGTTAACTATCTAATTAGATAATTAATAAGAAAAAGAGTCTAGTCTATATCCCTAGTATTCCTCCTTTTTCTCTATGCATTCTACCTATCCCTATACGTAGATTATAGCTTTATTCTTATTAATAAAAGTCTTAAAGGCTTAGTTTAGAGAAGTCTTTATTATAGCATTAGCAATGTTATTATTGCTATTAATCCACCTAATTTCCTTAATTTCCTGCCTTTTATATAACTAACACAATGCTATAATATTAATTATTAACCTTTTCTCCTTTGTTATACCTAACTTAATAATATACTTATATAATAAGAGGGAGTCTATATAGATAATTATTAGTATTAGCAGAATTTATAACTTCTATGTAATAGTGCGTAAGGTTATGCTAATTACGTAGGCAATATTAGCACCTTAGACTATTATATATAGCTTAGATGTAAGGGCACTCTTTATAACTCTCTTGCTTTTTATTAAGCTATATATTATAATATTGCCTTTTAGCATAAATTCCGCGCCAGTCCCCTTTATCTCTATACTAAGGATAATTATATATCTAATTTAAGAGCTTAAGTTTTTATTATTTATAAAGGAACTATTAATAAAGATATAGAGAGCAGCAGTAGAAAGGTTAAGTAGAATATACTGTAAGCTATAGTTATAATGCTATATTTACTACTAAATCTGTTTATTAAGTTTTATAACGTTAGAATTATTAGGATTTTAAGCTTATATAGCAATAGAAAGGTTAAATACAGCCTCTAGTTAATAAACTAGTGATATATACGCTCCTTAAGCTTATTGTTTAATGTATTGCTATCTTATAGTTAGTTTGTTAGGTTTAATAAGTTAAAGCTTTTTACTCTAGCCTTTTTAATAGAGTTCTATATAATTTTTATTGCTTTAGTGTAAGATATAGCTATTAAAGATAAGGGGTTCTATTAGCATTAGAATCTGCTTAGGTTTTGCTGTAAATCCCGCTTTCTTTAGTTCTGTCTCCTTAGTCTTAAAGAACTTAATATTGCTTAGACTAAGGGTATTATCTATTTATATCCTAATTACACTAAAGTATCTAATTATATTAGAAGCTATTAAGAAACATAGGTTATATATAGAAGTAGTTATTATTAGCTTCTTATAATAGTAGTAGAAGTATATAGCCTACTAATATATGCTAGCCTCTACAATCCTATAAAGGGGTTTTATAACCTCTATAATAGTATCCTTTAGGTATAAATATATAATTTATACTAGCAGTTTAGCAATAATTAACCAGTTAAGCAAGGTTTCTAACTGCACATATGCTTATGTAATGTCCTATAGCTATAAAAAGATGCGGTCCTTAGCTAGTAATAGCGCTAAAGTAATAATAAGTCTTTAGCTTACGTGTTAGATCGTTAGGGATTGTGTTAGAATCCACGCTTTTTCCTTATTACTATGCCCTTAGATTATAAGCCTTGATTTCTTATATAGCTTATTAGTGCCTTTCCTCTTAACTTCTCTTACTATATAAGAGCGGAAGAACTGTTAGTTCCTATATTCTTCTTTATTAAAGGTTATAAATTTAAAGATATCTCTAGCTAGCAAAGCCTTAATTTCTTTCTAATTAAATGCTTTAAAAGGTTTTCTAATAGTAGTAATCTTCCCTTCTTTTTTTAGTTTAACTATTAGGTCCTAGTTACTCTTCTCTTTAGCTATAAGGAAACTTATAGTGCTAAGTTCCTTATAATTCTTATTAGTATCCTCCTTAATCCTATTATCTTCCTTATAGGCTATAATTAAAGGATACTTTTAAGGTTATTTAGGTCCTTATTGCTATAGGGGTGTAGGTAATTAACCTCTATTAGCATTAGCATCCTTAATCTCCTTCTCTTCCTTATTATTTTCCTCTATATTTATAACCTCTTCTTCTGCGCTTTAATAGTATAGCTTTACTATTATTAAGCAGAATTTTATAGGTCCTTAGGGCATTTCTATAGTATAGGTCTTATAATTAAATAATAGTAACCTAAATAGACTGCTCTAGCCCCCTTTTTTACGCTAAACGCAGACTTCTAAGTTTAAGGGAAGTGTATATAATAGTAGGGTATTTAGGCTATTCTATATATTTAATGCGTTAGTTACTTACCTCCTAGTAAGATAATACTAAGCTTTATTAGTAGCTTTCCTTAATAAAGCCTTTTTTTATACTACTAATAAGCTTAGGGGTAAGTTATACAATATTTATAGGTATACTCTAAAAATAAGCAGTGTTAGTATAAGGCCGTTGGGTCCTGCGGAATTATTAATAGCTTTAATAGATATCTATAGGTATTAAGGGGGGGTTATAAGGTCTTTAACCTTAGCTTTAATAATTTTATAAGCCTAATAGAGGGGGCTATAATATTATTTAACCTTCCTAACGCTATAATAGGCTTTAATAGGAACCTCTTCTATATTAATAGCTAATTAATATATATTATGCTAGAATTCTGTAGAAGCAAAGTTCTTTTTAGCGTTATAGATAATATTATCTAGAGGTTCTAAATATGTATTAATCTAGCACTCCTTTAGTGCATTTTATATATTATAGGCTTTCTGCTTCTAAGGCTTAAGAAAGCGTGTAGCTTAGAAAGTAGTAGCTATGTTAATAATATATAGCATAGGTTTTCTATTAATTTAGAGGATATTAATGTAAATCTTATAGTTAAAGTCTATATTGTCTTTAAGGGTAAACTTAAACCTACCTAAAGCTTTACTATAGAGTTAATATTAATAGTATTTATAGGTAATACTTGTAATTATTCTGTTATTTATTAACTCACTAGCTCTTTAAAGTAGCTTAGTTAGTCTTATAATAAAGAGGTGCCTAAAATGTTAATAAAGCTAGTGGATTTCTGCCTTTAAGAGGTAGAAGGCAATAGCTTTATTTTTCTTAAGTAGCTATTAAGGATGTCCCTATTTTTGTATAATAGGGACTATCTTATAACCTTAGATTAGCATATTCTTAAGGTTATTAAGCTTTATATTTATCTAGTCTATATTAGATATATAGAACAAAAAGGGTGTAGCTATGTTAAGAATGTGGAATTTAATAATGCTAAAGATTATTAGCACTTACAGCACTCTTAAAGAGGTTATAGAACTAGCATTAAAGTTAACTTTACACTAGCTAGCAGACTTAATCTTTAGGGTTAGCATTAGCTTCTATAGTGCTATAGCTTACTATACTCCTACTATTAAAATCCCTATAGCTTTAGTATTTAGTATAATACTATAGAAAACCTTACTAAAATAGTAGTTATTTAAGATAAAGTAATTTATCTTAGGGGGTTCTGCCTATAGTGTAGTGTTTATGCTAGATATTTTATAGTTAGCTATAGTGCGTTCTAGTATACGTAAGAGGGATCTTACCTATAAAGGCAATAATTTCTTATAAAGGTTTATTTAATTAAATGGTTTAAATAGGCCTAGGGGCGATTAAGTGAAAAATTACGTAAATGTTAGCTTAGGCATTGTAGTATTACTTAATAAAGTTGTGATAAATACATTATAGTTAGCCTAAGCTAGGTAGTTGTTAGGGTAAGAGGTCTTGTCTATAGGCTTTCCTTTAAATATAAGAAGGAACGCATTAAAGCTGCGTTTAATAGGAGTCCCCTTAATACGCTTACTTTTTAGCTAAATATCCTTAGCTTTCTACTATTCTTGCCTTATATAAGATATTAACTAATATTCTTCTTTTTAATATATAAAGCACTTCTATAAAAAGCGCGATTTTAATTATAGTTAGCTACTAGGGCGCTAATTAGATAATTGCTTATAGTGTTAATCTATAAACATTGCTTTATTGTTATCTTCTATAGAGTTAGGGGTGGTTGCAGCTAACTATTGTATTGCTATAATTGCTATATTAGTTTAAAGGCATTTCTAGAGGTCTCCTATAACTCCTTTATAGGTTAGAGCGTGGAGGAATATAGCTAAACTATATTTAGGAATATTAGTAATAGTGGTAATTAATTATTGCCGGAGCTCTATATTTACTATAGAAGCTAGGAAAATTCCATAATAAACTTAGTAAAGTTATGCAAGCATTAGGTTAAGGCATTTAAGCTTAGTCTTTTTAGGGTTAGTAGCAATAACCTTCTAAAGAGAGATAGTATTCCACTTAATGCAATAGAAGTGCTAATTGCTTTTAGTTTTAAAGTAAGATTTAATGTTATTAGCAAGGCTTTGTATTATTATGCCTTTTCTAGTAAGTTCTTTAATATAGTAAGTAAGGGCTTTATCTTTAAGTATAATTAGAAAAGCCTTTGCCTATAAATCTTTAGGTACGTTATTTTGTAATAAATAATCTTTAAAGATACCTATCTTTAGAACGATAAAGTTGTATATCTTTCCGCTATATTTCTTACTATTAGAATAGCTTTTACTGATTTCCCTAAGAATACGGCGGAGCTAGTTATTGTTAAGCGTTGTTTTTAGTAGTAGCGGTTCTAGTCGCTGTCTTTCTAGTTGTTAGCGTAATAGCTTATCTATTAACCTAGATTCCTTGTGTATTTATTAATTAATTACTTTGTTATCGTTAAAAGGGCTATTAGGCCATGGGGGAATAGGAATTTGCTGTTAGTATCGCGTAGATTAACTAGGGAACCAGCGTTTAATCTATTCTTCTAATGCATTTATAAGAGTAGCAAGCATATTTATATATTATGCCCCTTAGGTGAGTGGAATTAGCACGCTATTTGCAGTAAGGAAATCTTATAGATCCTTCTATATTGTTGTTAGAATCCGCTTAAAGTCTTTAGCGGTCTAACCTTTAAAGTCTTTATAGAGGGCATTAAAGAGCTTAAGGTCTTTTTATTTTAAAATATTATACTAGTAAAGAATAAAGGCAGCTTAATTATTAATATACTACTAGTCTTTACGTTTTTCTAGTAGGTTATTCTAGCATACTTCCTATTCTAAGGTAAGAATATTTGCATATTTGCAGACAATTTTAGGGAGGGAATCTAGTAACACTTGCAGTAAAGCGATATTAGGGCTACTTTATATAAGGTTCCTAAATGAATCCTAGAATTCCTTATTACTTCTATAGGAAGACATCCTTATAATTAGATATTTAGAGGTATTTTTAATAGGCTATGGTTAAGATTTAGCGTTTTAGTCTTATAATCCCTATATAAGCTTTAGTATAGTAAAGGGTTAGTTAATAAAATAAATAAGGGTTTTCCCGTGGATAATAGTGTGAATAACAGTGAATTCTACACTTAAAGATAGGTTGTAGCTGGTTTAGCGAAAACAACCTAATTCTTATATAAAAGACCCTATATTTAGGAAGTCTAAGTGCTGTCTAAGACTACACACTTTATCTTCCTTTAGCATAAATCTCTCTTCTAAGCAGAGAGATTTACCTTTTTTAAGGTAAATCCTTACAAATCTATAGGTGAATATCCTAAGAATAGTATAGCCCACTAATTAGTGTTAGTATTCCTTAGGATACTAGTAATTCTCTAAGGAATACTAGGGTGGAATAGAGACTTAGTGACTTAACGTAGGGTCTACAAAAGGGTTTGTAAAAAGGTCTTATTCCTACTAAGAAGAAGGTGCTATCTAAAGGGGCAATTTATAGGCATTTCCGTAGCCCACGAAAATGCCGTCGGAAGCGCCAGTGAAAACTCTGCTCATCGCGTAGCCAACCTGTCAGGGGTCCTGTCAGGGTCCCCGGTCCGTGGTCCCGGGCGCATTATCCGTGGCCCAGAATATGCAGCGATTCCAACACTAATATAGACTATATTATTAATTACATTATAGTTCTCTTAGTAAGCTTTATATATAAACGTTAAGAAAATATTATTATATGTATATATGTTAACTATTTTCTAAGGTACAAATACTATATCTAAGATTGTATTTTACTTAATATTATAGAACTTGTTATAGCAGTATAGAACTTAGACAAAAATAATTTATTTTATAAATAGTTTTTAAATTTAAAACTTAATTGAATAATTATAAGAATAGTTTACTAGTAGTTTACTATAGAAGTTTTAATATTTAAAAAATAAATATAATTCGGAATTCATGATTAATAATTATAAATACAGAGTTTAATAATAATAATAATTATTATTATAATAATAATAATAATAATAATAATAATAATAATAATAATAATAATAATCAAAATAATAATCAAAATGATAATCAAAATGATAATCAAAATGATAATCAAAATAAAAAAAATAAAAAAAATAACTATAGTTATAATTATAAAATTTGTAGACATAAGAGAGGTAATGGGGATAATGAAAGTAATAGAAGTATAAGTAAGAAAACTAATATATAGTAATAAGAGTAATAAGAGTAATAAGAGTAATAAAAATAATAAAAGTAATAATTTTCTTATCTAGTCATTTGGCTTTCTAACCCACTATTATTGCTAAGGCTATAAGAGTAAATCTCTTTTAATAATTCTCCTAACGTATTTTTATTAGACCCCTAGCTAGTTAGTAAAATTACTAAAATTTGAATTAAAGTTAGTGTAATTATAAAGATCTTTATGTTATGGTCTAAGTGTTACGTGCTGGATGTCACACGTAAGTTGGGGGTACTCATATAATAGGTGTGGTACGTTATGAAGTTATAAAGAGAGGGAACACTTTAGTTATAGGTAGGTAGTTAAGTGTATATATAGTTAAAGTTATTTATTATAAGGAGAAGGGGGAGCGGAACCCTTTTATATATAGTGGGTTCTACTATTATATATAGACTGTAATAGGTCCCCCCTTTATAGAAGAAAATATAGCTTATTTTAAGCTATATAAATTAAGAAAGAAAGGAAAAAAAAGAAAAGGAAGTAAGTTTATAGTAATTTACTTATAAAGTTAAGAAATTAGAAGGAAAAAGAAATAAGCTATAAAAGTTTATATATAGCTAAGTTATAAACTAACCTATAGAAGTTATATAAATAAGAAAAGGGAATATAAGTAAGTAAGTTAGTATAAATATCTATATTCTTTATAAAACTATTAAAACCTCTAAGGTTTACCTTTAGTTTACTGCTATATTTTATGTTATTACTACTTACTTTTATTACCTATAAATATATTGCTATTACTAAGGGACTTATTATTATTAGCTACTTTAGAGTTATTAAGGTCTATAGTATAGCTTTAGTATACTATTATAAAGTAAATGTTTTTAGTAAAGAAGCATTAAACTATAGACTTAGTTAGGACCCTTTTTAAAATCTTTTACCCTTAATAGTTAGCTATAGTATTAAGGGTATAAATATTAAGGGTTATTACTATAGCCTTAGCTTTTTTTTAATATTAAGTAAACTTTATATTATTATAGAAATATACTATATTAAGGTTAAGCTTTTACTTAGTTTTAGTAGTACTTATATTATATTAATTCTTTTAGGTATTATTAGTATAAAAGTTATAAGTTATTCTATTAGCTAGTATTTAAATATAAGTAGTAAGTGTTTAGACTTTTTTAGTGCTAATATAGAGAATTTTATAATATATACTAGTAAGATATAAGTAATGCCTAATAAAGATACTAGTATAGTCTTTTACTAGTCTATAATAGGTAAGGGGAATATATTTAGTGTTAAAATAATTATAGGTTTTAGTAAGATAAATAAAGAAATTAATAAGCTACTAGGCTTATAAGATTTTAAGGAGAATAATTCTATTTTAAAGGTTTATTATATTTTTAATATTACTTTTAGTATAGGCCTAAAGGTTTTATTTAGTAAAAGTTTTATTAATATAAATAATAATAGTTAAAGAAAGCTAAATAAAAGTATTTATACTAAGTTTTATAATATAATAAATAAAAGCTATATTTAGTTTTAGCTAGCTACTATTTATTAAAAGGCAGTATAATCTCTAGATTTTATAAAGTAGGAAGGTTTTATAGAAACTACCTTTAATAAGGTCTTTAGTGGTTATAATATAGTATAATTTAAAAATAAAGGGTTTTTTTATTTATTTTATACTACCTATAGTATTAATATTATAATAAGCCTTAAAATATATATTACCTAGCTTAGTAAAAAGATTAAGTGTCTTTTTATAGTCTTAGTTAACTTTCTTCTTAGTAAAGAGGGTTTCTTAAGGTAGTATTAGTATTATATAGCTTAGTATTATAGTTTTAGTATTAAGACTAAAGAAACCTTATATAATTATATAAAGAGAATAATAGTTTTATATAGAAAAGTAGCTATAAAAAGGATAGTAAGGAGTGTAATAAAGTATAAAGGAATACTAATAATAGTAATAAAGAAAATAAAAGAAGCAACCTATAATAAGAAGGTAATAATATTATTAATTAAAAAAAGGTTATAAAAGGGTTATAGTAAGGTAAGTTTTTTTATACTTAGTAGTATACTTAGGTAGCTAGGCTATAGCTTTAGCTAAGTAAATAAAGACCCTTAAATATTACTATATTCTATAACTTAGAGTAAGTATTAGTATAAGTAAGGTTTTCTATATAAGTAAAGATATAGTTTTTATAGCTTAAAATTAAGAATACTTATATACCTTATTTATTACTATTATTATTTAAATATAGGTAGGATTCTATAGGGATTTTATATTTTTAGTAGTAGGTATTATAAGTATTAAGTACTTTTACTAAACTATTATATTTTTTATTAACTTTATTCTTTTAAGGTAAGTAAGTAATATAGAAAATTAAGAATTACTTACACTTATATAACTACTAGAATTCCTATAATAAAGTACTATTAAAATAGTAGTATAAGAAATAAAAAAAGTATTAGAATATCTTACTAAAGAGATTAATAGAATTCTCTTTTTATAGTATAGTTTTTAAGCTACTTATAGTAGCTAGCTAGTATTTATTATATATAGAATACCTTAACTAGGGAGTTAGGGTTTTATCCCTAGTATACTTAGTAGATCTTATTATAGTAGAAGTCCTAGGGGTACCTTTAGTTTTAATAGTTTATACCTAAGCTTTAATAGCCTTTACTTTAAACTAAAGTAATTTAATAAAGGATTTAATAATAAAAATTAAAGCTATTATAGTAGACTTATATTTTTCTAATATAGTAAGGTAGGATTCTATATTTTTAATAGTTTTTACTATAGTTATAGACTTAGTAGCCTTTATAATTTTAGTATTAACTATTTTTAGGGTATTAGTTTTTATAATATTATAGATATTTATAAAGCCTTTAATGCTATTATAGTGTTTTTTAAATATCTTACTATAGTTTACTATAAAGGACTAAAGGGCTTTTATAGCTATCTTTAATGCTATAATATATATAAGGACCTTATTATATATACCTAGTAACTACTTAAATATAGTAATAGCTATTTAGGCGCTTAGCTTAAGGATCTCTATAAAATAAAACTTACTAACTATTACTAAAAGGCTACTAAGGGTCCTATTTAAGTAGCTAAAAGTATTACTAATATATTTAATAATAATAATAAACTTTACTAAAAGCTAGGAAGTTTAGTAATAGTTTTTATAGTTATCCCTATTTTTCTAAATAAAAACTACTATTTAAAAGGAGTTTTAAGTAGTATAAATTATAAAGAGTTTTAATTTACCTTTAGCTTAAGCTTTATTACCTTTTATAGTAGCTACTATAGCTTTATTACTTTAGGCTTTAAATCCCTTAAAAATATTAATATAATAAGCTACTACTTTTAAGTATAGCTTATAAAGGGGATTATTTTTTTTAATGCTAAATCTATTTTAGCTAATTCTAGCTTTTACTTTAATAAATTCTATACTATAAATATAGAGAGTATCCTTAAGAGTCTAATCCTTCTTCTTAGGTCCTTATTTATTAATGTATTACTACTTTATATAGTTCTTTTCTATATTAACTATAGCAATAAAGTTAATATTATTTAATGTATTATAAGGTATATATATATTACTATTAGCTTTTATAAATTAGTAAAGGTACTAGTATATTATAGTATTAGTAATATACTTTACTGCTTCCTTAATAGTAGTTACTAGCTTACTAGTTAGGTTTATTAAGAATAGGCCTATTAAGGTCTCCTCCTTAATATTATTAGTGTTATTTAGCTTTTAGTTAGAGTCTATATTATTCTTACTAGGGATGTTCTTATTTACATTATAGTTAACTATAGTAAGCTAAGGTATAATATAGAGTATACCTAAGTTATTACTATTTTTATTATAAAATTCGCTACCTTAGGTAGCTAAAGTGCTCCCTAGCTAGCTAGTTAGAATATTAGTCTTTTAGAGATAGGAATTAAATATAAAACCTAATAGGTTAGCTAGGTTAATATTATAGGAATCTATACTATTCTTAAGGTTTAAGGCTAATTACTTTAAAAGAATTATAGAAAGTTAGTAGTAAGAAAGGGGTTTAATAAGGGCTTTAATATATAAGTATAGGAAGAAATATAGGAGTTTACTATATATATCCTACTAAGCCTTCTCCTAGCTTAACTTTTACTAGATTTTAATATAGTAATTAGTAAAACTAAAGTAAAAAGCCTTAAGTTAGTAAATTTAATATACTATAGAAAGCCTTAGAGAGGTTAAGGGTTTAAGTAGTATATTTATATAGACTAAGGAAAAATATAAATTAAGTATAAATAACTACTATAAGAAAAAAGGTAATAATATATAAATTTTTTTAAAAAAAAAGATAAAAAAGTAAAAAAAAAAAGGTAAAGAAAGAAAAGGAAAAAGTATAAAAAATAAAGGATTTTATATACCCTAATAGGGCTTTATAAAAGTAAGCTTAAGGTAAGCTCTTATAGTGTATAAGGAGTTAGAAAATAATTAATATTTTCTATTAATAAGGAATTCCCTATATATATTTATAAAGTTAAATATAAAGCTAGTATAATTAGGATTTTTATTAATTAGGAGGCATTATAAGGCCTTTCTTATAGTATTCCTTATTTTAATTAATAATATTCCTTATAAGGTACTTATTAACTATCTTAGCAGCGTTAATATATATTTCTTTCTTAAAAATCCACTAATTATCCTTAGTAAAGTATCTCTTTTAGTAGATTAGGAAATTAATATAAGGTTTCTTACTTTCTTTTAAAAGAATTATATATAGTAATCTTAGATCCTCTTAATTTCTTAGTAGTTTACTTTACCTAATTTAGTTAAATCTACTAGTAATAATATTAATTTAACTCTTTTAAAAAGGTCTTTACTTTATTATAGTTTCTAAATATAAGCTATAAAAACTACTAAATAGACCCTTAAAGTTAATAGAAAATTAAGGTAAAAAAAAAGTAGAGAGATTTATTTTAAAACCTTATATAGTTTAGTATACTAAAGAGACTATTTCTTCTTAGGCTTACCTAAGAGCTTATATTCTAAGTATAGCCTAAGGTATACTATATCCCTAATATTAATATTTATTAGGTTATACCTAGAGTTATATTAAAGTTTTATAAATATAGCTACTATTATAATAGTATACTTAGCCTCCCTTTAGTATAACCTTTAAAGCACTAAAAGGTTAGTATTATTAGGATCTATAATAGATTTATTTAAATTTATAAAGAGGTTTACTATTATAAATAGCTTATAACTAAGTATAAGCTTATTAAATAATTAGTTAATTAAAGCTATAGCTATATTATTAAGGTAGTATTAAAGTGCTAAAAGTATTAAAGGCTAGGGGATATTTAGATTAGTTATAATATAATACTATACTATAATAATTATAGTTTAGTTTTTACGCTTAGCTATGCTATTAGTTTATAGATAATATACTATAGCTATAAGGAATTTTACTTTTAGCTTATAGAAAAGTATAGTTTAAAGGTTAGAAATAAACTTAGGGTCCTAATTACTAATAATTTCTTATAATAGCCTTTAGTTAGTAAGGTAGAGTCCCTTAAGTAGAAGTTTAGCTTAGATTTCTATTAAATACTCTTTATAGCTAAGAATAAGGATTATTTTTTTACTAAAAAAATAGTTTATTAAGTAAAGTAAATTATAAATAGTGAATCCTTCTATTACCTATATTATATTTATAGAGCTAACTTTTAATATATTAGTAATAAAATCTAATAAAATACTATAAAAAGGTATAGGCTTTATTTCAAAGAGCTTTATTTTACCTAGAGCTTAAAATTAAAGAACTGTATTTTCTCTATAAATATTATAGTGCGCTATATAGATATATATCTAGCTACTTATCTATAAAAAGTAAATAATAAAAAGCTCCTTAGCTATTCTCCCTATACTAAAGTAATAAGTATTATTATAAGTTAGCTAGAGGAGAGCTTTTATATAGTTTTAAGAAATATATAGTTAGTATAATTCTTTTAAATTATAGTAGTAAAGAAGTTTATTATTATAAAGGTTCTAGTTATATAAAGGAATTTATAGTTAGTTTTAATTAACTTAGCATTACCTCTCTCTATATATAGTAATACCCTTAATAATCTAGCTATACTTTATATTATATTAATACCCTATTATAATAAAATCCTTTAAATTATTATTTATAATAGTAAAGGCTATAGATTTCTCTCTAAAGTATATATAAATATTAAGTTTATTAAATTTACTATAATTAGCTACTTCTCTATAGCTAATATTAATAAGTAAGTAAGAGAGTGTATTAGGTATTATATTTAAGGTGTTAAGGATATAAATAATATAGATTTTAAACTATAAGAGATAATTTATAACTTTAGTAAGCTTAAGGTTAGCTTTATTAAGATTTATTATTATAAGTAAGGTATACTAAATAATTCCCTTTACTAATAAGTAATTAGTAATAATATTTATAGCTAATAAGTTAAATTAGGCTATTTTCCTTAGCTTCCTTATTCCCTATATAATAGCAGTAACCTCTACCTTTATTAAGCTATATTTCTTTTTAATAACTAAGGTTAGCTAAGAGAGGAATAAAATAGAGTAGAGTTTATTACTATTAATATCCTTTCTAAGAATATTAATACTATTTTAATTAATTATTAATCAGAAAGTATATAAGCTAAAACCCTTTTTATATATATTAACTTTAAAGAAAAGAAGCCTTTTAGAGTTATAGTATTAGAGTAGAATCTTAGTATATAGGAGTTTCTAAATTACCTTAAAGGATATAATTTCCTACTTAAAGGGTATAAAACTTACCTATTAGGCTATATATTTTTATACCTACTTAGATAACTTAATAAGAAGCTTATTTTTTTTATAAAGATTTTAAAGTATTTTAATTTTTCTATTCTATAGAGGTTTAATATATAGGTTAAACTAAGGGACCTTTATATAGAGAAATTTAGCTATCTTTATAAAGGTTTTAAGGCTTAAGAGTATAGTAAGTATTTAAAGGTTCTTAAATACCTTAATATAGTTATTAATATTAATAATACCCTTTATATTTATAATAAAACCTAAGAGTTAAATTAATAAATAGCTAATAAATAACTTCTTAGCTATAATATATAGGTA
>SRPW01000047.1:0-54650 GCA_018360225.1 Claviceps pusilla | reverse complement strand
CTTTACTATAAAAATAAGTTAGTAAACTATATACTTACCTTTTTAATACTAAACTAGAATTAATATAATACTTATAAGTAGCTATAAAGGCTTTTTTAAATTAATAATTTATAGCTATTATAGTATTAAATAAGCTAAGCTTAACTTAATATACTATATAAAGTATATAATAAAGGTTATATACTAAAATATATAAAACAAAACCTACTTTATATATTTAGTACTGAAATTTTAACTTAAAGCTACTATAATAATAATATAAAAGCTAGAAACTATAAATAATAAACTACTTAACTTTAGCTTTAATTACTTTTAACTTATTACTTAAAGTAACTATATTATAATTTATATAAACTATTAATATAAGCTTAAAGTATAATTAATATATATAAATAAGAATTAGTACTTCATAATATTAATAAAATACTATATTTACTTAATATATTTCTTAATTTATAAACTTAATTAAATATTACCTTTTATTAACTTTATTATAGCTTTACTTTTAAATTATAATATTTTTATAAAAAACTTTAATTAATATTACTTACTTTAAAATTATTATAATTAAACCTTAATAAAAAGTAATATACTTTTTATATTAATAATATAATAATAGCTTAAACTTATAATATTATAAAATAAAGTAACTTAAAAAATATAAAGTAAAAAAAATAATATTATTAATTATATTTAAGTTATTTATAATATAAAAGCTAAATTTATAAAAAAACTAAACTTTATTAAATTTAACTATATTTTATAGCTTATTTATATTAATACTAGCTTAAAGCTATATAATAACTACTTACTTTATTTAAAATAATTATATATAAAAAATAACTTTATAATAATTAAAATAATAATATAATTTTATTATAACTTTACTAAACCCTTATTTTAAATATTTATAAAAATTAATAGCTATATAAAATAAATAATAATTAAACTTTAATTTATTAAAAATTTAATAATTTTAAAGAAACTTTAAAGTAGTTTTAAGCTAAACTTATAATAAAATTACTATACTAAAGAAGCTATTTAAAATATTAAAAAAGTATTATAATAATAATAAATATTTTATATTAAAAAAAATTAATAACTTATTATTAATATAGCTTAAATATAATATTAAATTATTAATAATAAAAAGTATAATACTTAATGCTTTATTATTAAAGTAATTATTACTTATAAAAAAAGCTTATAAAAACTTAAATACTAAGTATAGCTTTATAATAAATTATTATTAAAATAATAATAAATTCTTACTTTTATTTAAAATAAAAGTATAAATATTATAACTATTAAGTTATATTAAAAAAAAATAATTATATTAATTAACTATTTCTTTTTTTTTTTAAACTTAACTTAATAATATACTAAAGAATCTTAATAACTACCTTAATATTATAATATTTTTATTAAAAAATTACTTTAATATTAATAAAATCTATAGTATTATTAAAAGCTTAATTAATTAAAAAGCATTAAAATTAAATAAACCTTTAGCTAATTACTTTAAAGTATATAGTAAGCTATTAATTAAAACCTTTACTTACTTACTTAATATATATTATTATATTAGCTATTACTTAGCTTTATTTTAAGAAATAAAAGTTATTATTTTTTATAAATTAAATAAAATCTTAATAAAGTAATAAAAAGTAAAGGCTTAGTGCTTTATTTTACTTTTTAATATTATTAATAAAATAATAAAAATAATAATAATAAGTTAGTTTATTTTTATACCTAAATTAAGTAATATATTACCTAACTTATAAATAAGTAATAAAATAAAAAAATTAATAGAAGTTATATTAAGTATTTTAATAGAATTAATATATATAATATAGTATTATAATAGTATTATATTACTACTTTAATTAAATATATTAATAGCCTTTAATATTATTTACTATAAAAAACTAACCTATACTTTTATAGCTATTAAAATCCTTATATAAATAGTAGTATAAACCTATTTCTTTATTATTAAATATATTACTAATCTTTATTTTAATAATAAATTTATAAGCCCCTTATTTATAATTATAAGTATATTATAAAAGTTTTTAATTTCTTTTATTCTTTTTTTATTTTATATTTGTTGGTATTCCTTAGGATACTAGTGATTCTCTAAGGAATACTAGGTGGATCTGAGACTCAGTGACATAATATAGGGTCTAGGAAGGTATTCGCAAAAAGGTCTGATTCTCTCACAATCAGTGCTATCTAAAGGGGCATTTTATAGCTAGCGTTAAGGCCACGAAAATGCCGTCGGATTCTGCAGTGAAAACTCTGCACATGCAGACTAATTAGAAGAGTCGGATTCTACGGCTAATATAGCCGCGAATCTAGCTCTTTCTAGCTATACTATATTGTTATAGAATGCAGCAATTCTAACACTTAGAATTCTCTCTTTTATAGAAAAAGAGGAATCGCTTATAAGTTATGCAAAAATCTACCTAAAAACCACGGTTAATTATCTAATTAGATAATTAATAAGAATAAGAATCCTATCTTATATCCCTAGTATTTCTCCTCTCTCCTATATACTTCCTCCTTTTTCTTTATATGCTTTACCTATCTCTCTATATAGATTATAGCTTTATTTCTATTAATAAAGGTCTTAAGGGCTTAATTTAGTAATAATTTTATTATAGCATTAGCAATATTATTATTGCTATTAATTCACCTAATTTCCTTAATTTCCTGCCTTTTATATAATTATTATAGTGCTATAATATTAATTATTAGTCTCTTTTCTTTTATAGTGCCTAACCTTATAATATACTTATATAACGAAAGAGAATCTATATAGATGATTATTAGTATTAGTGGAATTTATAGCTTTTATATAATAGTCTGTAGCGTTATCCTAATTGCATAGGCAATATCTATGCCTTAGACTATTGCGTATAGCTTAGAGGTAAGAGTACTCCTTGTAACTCTTTTACTTTTTATAGAGCTATATATTATAATATTGCCTTTTAGCATAAAATCTAATCTAATTCCTGCTTCTTTAGTACTAAGGATAATTATATATCCTAGTTATAAGCTAAGGTCTTTATTATTTGCAAAAGAACTATCTATAAAGATATATAAAGCTATAGTAGTAAGATTAAGTAAAATATACCTTAATCTATAGTTATAATACTACATTTGCTACTAAATCCTTCTATTTAAATAATTTACATTAGATTTATTAGGATTCTAGACTTGTACAGCAATAGAGAGGTTAAATGCAGCCTCTAGTTAATAAACTAATAATATATACGCTCTTTACGCTCTTTATTTAATATATTATTGCTTTATAGTTAGCTTATTAGGTTTAATAACTTTAAGCTTCTTACTTTACCCTTTTTAGTGGAGTTTAATATAATTTCTATTAAATTTATATAAAATATACCTATTAAAGATAAGGGGTTTGGTTAGCATTAAGATTTGTTTAGGTTTTACTATAAATCCTACCTTCTTTAATTCTAATTCCTCTATCTCTAAGAACTTTATATTACTAAGACTAAAGGTATTATTTATTTATATACTAATTACACTAAAGCATTTAATTACATTAAATGCTATTAAGAAATATAGGTTATATATGGAAGTAATTATTATTAGCTTCTTATAGTAGTAGCGGAAATAGGTTGCCTACTAATGCGTGCTAGCTTTAGCGATACTATAGAGGGGCTTTATAACTTTTATTATAGTATCCTTTAAGTATAAATATATAATTTATATTAGCAATTTAGCAATAATCAAGCAATTTAGCGTTGTTTCTAATTAAATGTATGCTTATATAATATCCTATAACTATAAAAAGATGCAATCTTTTACTAAGGAAGGTGCTAATATAATAATAAGCCTTTAGCTTGCTTATTAAATCGTTAGGGATTGTGTTAGAATCTATACCTTTTCTGCGTTGCTATAGCTTTATATTACTAGCCTTAATTTCTTATATAGCTTATTTATGCCTTTTCCTTTAATTTCCCTTACTATTTAAGAGTAGAAAAGGCACTAGTTACTATACTCTTTCTTATTAAATATAATAAATTTAAAGATATCTCTTACTAGTAAAGTATTAATTTCCTTTTAATTAGATACTTTAAATAGTTATCCCTTAGTAGTGATCTTTCCCTACCTATATAGATTAACTACTAGCTTTTAGTTACCTTTCTTTTTTTTAGTAAGGAAACTTATAGTGCTAAGTTCTTTATTATTCTAGTTAGAATCTTTAGTGTAATTTAGGATAAGTAGGTGCTTTCTAGGTCTTCTGTGTCCTTATTATAGTGGTTCTTATAGTAATTAACCTTTATTTGCATTAGTATTCTTTATATTATTTTCCTTATCTTTATTATTAATTTCTTCTATATTTATAGGCTCTTTTATATTATAATAGTATAGCTTTACTACTATTAAGCGGAATTTTATAGGTTTATAGGGTAATTCTATAGTATAGGTTTTATAATTAAATAATAGTAATTTATAAGGACTATGCTAACCTCCTTTCTTACGCTAAACGTAGACTTCTAATTATAATAGTAGTGAGTGTAATAGGAGGGTATTTAGACTATTCTACGTGTTAAGGGCATTAGAGACTTACCTTTATATAAGGCAACGCTAAGCTTTATTAGTAGCTTTCTATAGTAAAGTAGCTCTTTATACTACTAAAAGACTTAGGGGGGAATTATATAATATCTATAGATATGCCTTAAATATAAGTAAAGTTAGTATAAGGCTATTAGGTTTAGTAGAGTTATTAATAGCTTTAATAGCTATTTATAGTTTTTAGAAAGGGCTAAGAAGGTCTTCTACCTTATTCTTAATAATATTATATGCTCTTTAAAGGGGGGTATAATATCTCTTAACCTTTTTAATGCTATAGTGTGCCTTAATAGGAACCTTTTTTATATTAATAGCTATTTAGTGTATAATATACTAGAATTCTATAGAAGCAAAGTTCTTTCTAGCATTATAAATAATATTATTTAGGGGACCTAAATAAGTATTAATTTAGCACTCTTTTAATACATTCTATATATCTTAGGCCTTTTACTTCTAGGGCTTAAGGAAGCGTATAGCTTAAAATATAGTTACTATATTAATAATATATAGTATGGGTTTATTATTAATTTAGAGGATATTAATAATAATCTTATAGTTAAAGTCTATATTGTCTTTTAGCGTAAATTTAAATTATTCTAAGGCTTTACTATAAAGTTAGTATTAATAGTATTTATAGGAGAGTCTCTTAATAATCCTATTAGTTACTAATTTACTAGCTCTTTATAGTAGCTTTATAAGTTTAGTAACTAAGGGATAGCTAAAACGTTAGTGTAATTAATATATTTTAGCCTCTAAGAGGTAGAAAGCAGCAGCTTCGTTAGGCTATAGAATCCACTAAGGGTGTCCTTATTTTTATATAATTAGGACCTTCTTTGTGCCTTAAATTAGTATATTCTTAAGGTTATTAAGCTTTATATTTATTTAATCTATATTAGAAATATAGAATAAAAAGGGGGTAGCTATATTAAGAATGTAGAATTTAATGGTTCTAAAGGTAGTAGGAATGCGTAAGATTCCTAAAGAAATCGCTAAACCTATGCTAAAGTTAACTATACATTTGCTAGTAGGCTTAATCTTTAAATATAGTATAATCCTTTATAAAGCTGTAGCTTATAGTGCTTCTACTATAGAAATCCCTACTGCTCTAGTATCTAGCATAAATCTATGGAAAATATCACTAGAATATTAGTTATTTAAGATAAAGTAATCTATCTTAGGGGTTTCCTTCTATATTATAGGGGTTGTGCTAGATAATTTATAAGCAGTTATATTGTTCTTAAGCGTGCATAAAAGGGATTAGGCTTAAGAAGAGGTTAATTTCTTATAGAAATCTATCTAATTAGATAGTCTAGATAGATTTAGTAGTAAATGTATAAGAAATTGTGTAAATGTTAGCTTAGGGGTTATAGTATTACTTATTAGTGTAGTGATATAGGCATTTAATGCCTTCTAAGCTAGGTGCTTATCTTTCTTAGTGTTAGTTACCTTAGGTTTTTCTTTATATTTAAAGAGAAATGCATTAAAGCTGCGTTTAGAGGGAATTCCTTTATAGTTCTTACTTTTTTACTAGAAATCCTTAGCTTTCTACTGTTCCTATTTTATATAGGATATTAACTAATATTCTGCTTATTAATATATAAAATATTTGTATAAAAAGCGCGATTTTTATAGTAATTAGCTACTAAAGCACTAATTAAATAGTTGTTTATATTGCTAATTAGTAAACATTGTTTCGTTGTTATCTTCTATTGCATTTAGTGTGGAAGATAGCTATTATAATGTTTTAATTAATTTATTAGTGCATAAGCATTTGTAGAGGTCTTTAATAACTCCTTTATAGGTTAGAGTAAGGTTAAATATAGTAAGCTTATATTTAGAAACACTACTAACGGCAGCAATAAGCTATTACTAGAGCTCTATATTTACTATAAAAGCATTAAAGATTCTATAATAAATGCAGTAAAGTTGTTCTAGCATTTAGTTAAGGCATTAAAGCTTAGTCTTTTTAAGGTTATTAGCAATAACCTTTTAAAGGGAAATGCTATTCTATTTAATGTAATAGAACTACTAATTACTCTTAGTTTTAAAGTAATTCTTAATAGCATTAGTAAGGTTATAGATTATTAATCCTTTTCTAGCAAGTTTATTAAAATAATAAGTAAGAGTATCCTCTTTAAGCATAATTAGAAAAGCTCTTACCTATAATGTCTATAGAATGTTGTTTTATATATATTAATCTTTAAAGATATTTATCTTTAAAATAATAAAGTTATATAGTTTCCTGCTATATTTCTTATTAATTATATAGCTTTTATTAATTTCTCTAAGAATGCAGTGGATTTAGTTAGGGGTTAGGTCTGTTAGCAGCGTTAACCCCTCTAGTGGTTTTACCTAGGCTTTTTGTATTAGTAAGTCTAGTAACTTAGATTCCTTATGAATCTGTTAATTAATTAATTGGGAATTATTAATAATGCTTCTTGCTTATAGGGGAATAGGAATTTGCGGTTAGTATTATATAGATTAACTAGGGAACCAGCGTTTAATCTGCTCTTCTAATGCATTAATAAAAGCAGCAAGAGAAGTGGCGTATTGCAAACCTCTTATTAACGAAATTAGTACACTATTAGTAAGAAGGAAATTCTATAAGTCCTTTCGCAATGTTGTTAGAATTCGTTAAAAATTGTTAGTAGTCTAACCTTTAAAGTCTTTATAGAGAGTATTAAAGAGTTAGAGGTTTTTCTACTTTAAAATGTTATATTAGTAAAGGATAAAAGCAGCCTAATTATTAATATATTGCTAATCCTTACGTTTTTCTAGTATATTATCCTAGTATACTTTCTATTCTAGGGTGAGAATATCTGTATATTTACATATAATCTTAGGAAGGGAACTTAGTAATACTTACAATAAAGCGGTATTAGGGGCACTTTATATGAGATTCCTTAACGGATCTTAGAATTCCTTATTACTTCTATGTAAAGACATCCTTATAATTAGATGTTCTGTGTGGTTTTTAACTAGCTTTAGTTGAGATTCGGCGTTCTAGTTTTGTAATTCCTATACAAGCTTTAGTATAATAAAGGGTTAGTTAGTAAGATGAACAAGGGTTTTCCTATAGATAATAGTGTGAATTATAAAGAATTCTATGTTCTAGAAGGTTAATACTAGCTAAACTAGTGAAGGAATCTATTTTTATTACAAAAAAGCTATGTTTTTAGAAGTTTAATACTAGCTAAACTAGTAAAGGAATCTATCTTCTTTTAGCATAAATTCTCCCTATAAGCGCAATAAGAGTTCTATCTCTTCTAAGTAAATCCTTACAAATCTATAGGATAATGTATCCTAAGGATAGATATAACCCACTAATTAGTGTTAGTATTCCTTAGAATACTAGTGATTCTCTAAGGAATACTAGGTGGATCTAAGACTTAGTAACATAATATAGGGTCTAGGAAGGTATTTGCAAAAAGGTCTAATTCTCTTACAATTAGTGCTATTTAAAGGGGCATTTTATAGCTAGCGTTAAGGCCATAAAAATGCCGTCGGATTCCGCGGTGAAAACTCTGCACACGCAGACCAATCAGAAAAGTCGGATTCCGCGGCTAATGTGGCCGCGAATCCGGCTCTTCCCGGCTGTGCCACGTTGTCATAGAATGCAGCGATTCCAACAATATTACTTTTTTATATATTAAGCTTTAAATAATATATTTTATATTTATTATAAGCTTCTTTAATAATATAAATATACTTATATATAAGTATATAATAAAGGAAATATAGGTTTACTTTAAAACTACTTAAGTAATTTATTAAGAATAATTTTAAAAATTAGGTTATAAATTTAATTTAAAAAAGAGTAAACTTATATACTTTATTAAATAATATATTATAATTATATTATTAGTCTAACTTAATATTAATATAGTATAATTAATTTAATTTATTTACTTTTTTAAAGTATAGATTTATTATAAGCTTTATTAAAAAGTATATTAAAGTTAAGTTAAGTTAAAATTAATATAATAGTAGCTTATATTTATATTATTAATAGCTTTAACTTAAGGATACTTATTATATAATATATAACTTTTATATATATAAGTTATTTAAAGTATAATTATATATAGTATAAAATTATATTATATTTTTATTAAAGTTAGTAATAAAGTAAAGGGTATAGCTAAGGTATTTATTTTTAAATAAATTAAATATTTAAGAATAATAACTAATATATTTAAAGCTATATTATATACTTTAGTTAAAACTAAGGTAGCTATAGCTTTAATTAACCTTTATTTTAATTATTATTTACTTTACTTTTATTAATAAATAAAAATTAATAAAATAGCTAAGTATATTTATAGTATTTATATTATAATAATAGCTTAACTTAAATATAAACTAATATACTAAAAGTATAGCTACTTACTATACTTAAATAATTACTTAAATTATATATTATTTTTAAACTAACCTTATAATTACTTACTAAAGTTTTTTTTAATTAAAATACTTACTTTAAAATAAAAAAATTATTAATACTAAAAATAAGCTATTATATAAATATATTAAATTAATATTAACTATATAATAATAAAGCTTAACTTTAGTTTTACTTTTATTACTTAAGTAATTTACCTTTACTTAGGCTTAACTAAGTATAAATTTATAGTATTTATATAAATATATATAAAATAAATTAAACTTAATACCTTTCTCTTTAATTAATATATTTCTAAGGTAGAATTATTAATATATAATTATTAGGCTAATAATAAAAACTATTATTATATTTTATTATTTTATAAAAAGTTTAATTATTTTTACTTTATTAATATAGGTATATACTTAGTATAAAAGTAATATAAAGTTAAAAAAGCTTTAAAGAATAATAAACTAATAATTATACTTACTAAATAGCTTATATTAATAAGGTATATTTCTTAGTTTTAGCTTATAAAAAGCTTATAAAATTAATAAGCTAAGAATATTAAGAATATAATACTATATAGTATTTAATATAGTATAGGTATAAAGGTAGTAGGAAACTATATAGATATTATAGCTAGTATAAATTATTAAAATATATAATTTATTTTAAAAAATAAATAAATATAATAGCTAAGAAAATAAAAAATAGGCTAAGTATACTTATACTAGCCTTAAGCTTATATCCCCTTAACCTTTAGCTTTTTTTTTTTCTTTTTTACCTTTTTTTTTTTCCTTTACTTTTTTCTTCCTTTTTACTACTTTTTTTATATAGCTTTAAGTAAGAATTATAGTAAGCTTATTTTATAAAATATTATTTAGTTTCTTTTATATATTAATAATATAATAAGTTTATAGTTATAGCTTACTTTTAATTAATATTAAGGCTAAGGCTATTATAATACTACTATTAATTTATATTATTATATTAATAAATAAGCTTACTTATTTTATAAATTAAACTATTTTTTTTTAAATAATATTATACTTTATAGCTTAGCTATATATTAATATTATATTAATATTATAATAATACTATATCTTAGCTACCTTATACTTATATTAATAAATTTCTTAAAAATATAAAAATTTTATATATTTATAACTTATTTAATAGCCTTTTAATATAATATAATATTTAAATTTAACTATAAAACTAATTAGTTATTACTTAACTATTAATATAAATAATAAATATAATACTTATACTTAAATAAGTTTTTTTTACTTTTATATACTTAAAGTATATATTATTAATACCTACTTAAATTAATAATAAAAGTAATATAAATTAAAAAAAAATATTAATTTTTAATACTATAGTATTATTTTTTAATATTTTTAGCTTATATAAAGTAAGCTTTATAAAGCTAGGCTTATAATTAGCTTAGTTATATAAAAGTTAGTAATAATAATATATTAAAAAAGGACTAATACTTACTTTAAGTATAATAATTAATTTTATTATAAAAGTAAGTAGTATTTTTAATAATACTATAGTTAGTTTAGAATAGTAATAAAGTAATATTACTATAAAAAAAGAAATAAAGATATATTTATAATAAAAAAAAAAAAAAAAAAAAAAAAAAAGTAAATATAATATTTTTTTTTTATTATATAATTAATATATAGCTAATAATTAGTTTAATAATAATTAGTTATTAGCTAATATAGCTAATATTATAAAGATATAAAAGCTAAAAAAAGGTTTTAAATAAAGAAATAATAACTTAAAGAAATTAGCTAAAAACTAATATAAAAAATAAGCTAAGTGCTTAAAATAACTTACTATAACTTATAAACTACCTTTAAAGGTAATTTATATTATGACTATACCTTTACTAACCTAGTTTAATTCCTATTTTATACTATATACTTTTTTATAATACTAGTTAAGTTTAGTTAGTAATATATTACTTTTTATAATTAAAACTAGTATAAAGCTACTATAGCTTTGCTATAAAATATAGAAAAAGGTTATATATAGGTTTTCCTCCCTATACTAGGGTTTTTTCTATATAGTTTAAGTAGTGGTAGTACTAGTATTAGGCTTATAAGCCTAACTAGAGTAATAATAATAATAATATTAATAGGGTAAAGGTAATTAAAATTTTTATAAAATAATAAAATATAGTAATAGTCTTTATTATTAGCTTAGTAGCTATATATTAATAATTTTACTTTAAAAATATATTAACTTAAAAAAAAGGTATTAAGTTTAATTTATTTTATATATATTTATATAAGTATTATAAATTTATATTTAGTAAAGCTTAAGTAAAGGTAAATAACTTTAATAATAAAGGTAAAGTTAAGATTAAGCTTTATTATTATATAGTTAATATAAATTTAATATATCTATATAGTAATTCTTTTTTAGTATTAATAATTCTTTTATTTTAAAGTAAGTGCTTTAGTTAAAGATAATTTTAATAAAAAATTATAAAATAAGTTTAAAAATAATATATAATTTAAATAGTTATTTTATTATAATAAGTAGCTATATTCTTAGTATACTAATTTATATTAAAGTTAAGCTATTATTATAATATATATATTATATATTTACTTAGCTATTTTATTAGCCTTTATTTATTAATAAAAGTATAGTAAATAATAGTTAAAGTAAAGATTAATTAAAGCTATAGCTATTTTAGTTTTAATTAAAATATATAATATAGCTTTAAAAGTATTAGTTATTATCCTTAAGTACTTAGTTTATTTAAAAATAAATACCTTAGCTATACTCTATACTTTATTATTAATATTAGTAAGCATATAGTATAATTTTATATTATATATAATAATACTTTAAATAACCTATATATATAAAAGCTATATATTATATAATAAGTATCTTTAAGTTATAGCTATTAGTAATATAAAAGTAAATTATTATTATAATAGTTTTAACTTAACTTAGCTTTAGTATATTTTTTAATAAAGTTTATAATAAATTTATACCTTAAGAAAGTAGGTAAATAAAACTAATTATATTATATTAGTACTAAGCTAAATTCATATTATAATAATAGTATACTATTTAGTAAAGTATATAAGTTTACTCTTTGCTAAATTAAACTTAAGGCTTAATTCCTTAAACTACTTTTTATAAATTTATTATATAGCTTTAAGGTAGTTTTATATTTTCTTTATAATTTATTTATATATTAATATATTTAAATTATTAAAAAATCCTATAATAAGTATAAATTATACTACTTAAAGCTTAGTATATAATAAAGTAATATAAAAAAAAATAGAAAAAATAAGTAATCTTTCTAGTACTTTTATAGTTATAAGTAAAGGGCTTATAGATTTATTATTAAAAAAAAGCTAACTATATATTTAATAGTAAATAAATAAGTTTATATTATAATTTATATAAAAATACTAATAGTAATAAAGATATAAAATAACTATTTATAATAAATAGTATTAAAGGCTATTAATATATTTAACTAAAGTAATAATATAATATTATTATCATATTATACTATTTATACTAATTTTATTAAAATACTTAGTATAACTTTTATTAATTTATTTATTTTATTACTTATTTATAAATTAAGTAATACTTTACTTAACTTAGCTATAAAGGTAAGCTAGCTTATTATTACTACTTTGAATACTTTTTTCATAATATTAAAAAGTAAAATAAAATACTAATCTTTTACCTTTTATTATTTTATTAAGGTTTTACTTAGTTTATAAAAAATAATTACTTTTACTTTTTAAAATAAAGCTAGGTAATAATTAATATAATAATATATATTTAGTAAGTATATAAGGATTCTAGCTAGGGGCTTACTATATACTTTAAAGTAGCTAATTAAAAGTTTATTAAATTTAAATACCTTTTAACTTATTAAGCTTTTAATAATATTATAGATTTTATTAATATTAAAGTAATCCTTTATTAGAAATATTATAGTATAAAGGTAGTTATTAAGGTTTTTTAATACATTATTTAGTTAAGCTAAAAAAAAAGGGAAAAAATACTTAGCTAGTATAGCTACTTTTTTTTAATATAATTTAATAATAATAATATTTATTCCCTTATTTTAAATAAAAGTTAGAATTTATTATTATTTTAATAATAATTTACTATAAAGCTATACTTAATACTTAAGGTTTTATAAGCTTTTTTAATATATAATTATTACCTTAATAATAAAGCATTAAATATTATACTATTTATTACTAATAACTTAGCTTTATATCTAAGCTATATTAATAATAAGCTATTAATTCTTTTTAATATAAAAAGTTTACTATTACTTTAATACTTTATTTATATTTTAAATAGCTTTTTTAATATAATAGTTTTATTATAGGTTTAGCTTAAAACTATTCTAAAGTTCCTTTAAAACTATTAAATTTATATTAGCTTAAAGCTTAGCTATTATTTATTTTATATAATTATTAACTTTTATTAATATATAAAGTAAAGGTTTATAAGTTTATAGTAAAACTATATTATTACTTTAGCTATTATAAAATTATTTTTTATATATAGCTACTTAAAATAAAGTAAATAATTATTATTTAGCTTAAAATTAATATTACTATAAATTAATTATACTATATAATTAGATTTAATAAGGTTTAATTCTTTTAAGAATTTAACTTTTATATTATAAGTAATTTATATATAATAAATAATACTATTCCTTTTACTTTATATTTTTTATATTACTTTACTCTATAGTATTATAAGCTTAAGCTATTATTATATTATTATTATAAAAAGTATATTACTTTTTCTTAAAATTTAGCTATAATAATTTAAAAGTAAGTAATATTAATTAAAATTATTAATAAAAATACTATAGTTTAAAGGTAAAGCTATTATAAAGTTAAAAAAAAATAATATTTAATTAGGTTTATAGGTAAAAGAGTATATTAAATAAATATAATATTTTATTAATATTATTAAGTACTAATTCTTACTTATGTATATTAATGATATTTTAGCTTTATATTAATAGTCTATATAAATTATAGTTTAGTTACTTTAAGTAATAAATTAAAAATAATTAAAGCTAAGGTTAAGTAGTTTTTTATTTATAGTTTCTAGCTTTTATATTATTATTATATTAGCTTTAAATTAGGTTTTTAATATTAAATATATAAAATAGGTTTTTTTTATTTATTTTAGTATATAACTTTTATTATATACTTTATATAATATATTAAGTTAGGCTTAGCTTATTTAATACTATAATAGCTATAGGTTATTAGCTTAAAAAAGCTTTTATAATAGCTTATAATTATTATATTAATTTTAGTTTTAATTTAAAGAAATAAATATATAGTCTACTTACTTACTTTTATAATAAAGCCTTTTATAATAATAAGTTATTAATATTATATTTTTAGCTATAATTAAGTACTTTTATTTAATTATTTATTTTTAATATAAAAGGTTTAGTAAGGACTAAAGGCTATATTAAATATATAATATATATATAGTTTTATTATTTATTTATAATATTATATATATAAAACTATATAAAGTAAGGACTTAAGTAGTTAATATAGTATTTTTATATAATTTTTAATAGTATTAAGTAAGTTTATTTACTTTTTTTATACTAGCTAAATATATAGTAGCTATATTATAAAGGTACTATATAGTATATAGCTATATAGCTAAATTTAAAGCACTTAAAGTATTAATAAAGGTAAATAATATTATTATAAAGTTTAGCTTTAAATATTTTAGTTTTATATATAATTCTAGTATAGTATAGCTTATTTATTATATTAATACTATTAATTATAATAATTAAGAAAGATTCAGTTATAATACTATAAGGTTTTTATATTATAACTTTTATAGGACTTTATTCATTAACTATACTTATATTTTAAAAAATATAATTCTTTTTTTAGTTTTATATATAGTATATTAAAAAACCTTTAATAATAATACTAAATAAATATTAATTTAGTATTACCTTTAGCTTAAAAGTAATATTAACCTAAGCTATATTATTAGTTTAAAGTTTTATTATATTATAAAATATAAATATAATATTATTACTATAAAGGTAGTATATTATTATAACTATATTAATATTTATAGCTTAATTAATAATTATAATAGTTTCTTTAAATAAGTAATTCTATATTTCTTTAGCTATAATATTATCTTTAATAATAGTTTTATAGTAAATATAAAGTAATATTATTATTATTATAGCCTAAAGTTATTAAAAAAATATTTAAATAGTATTTTTAATAGTAATATTAGCTTAGCTTAAAGCTATAGTATTTTTAATATTAATAGCTTTTTTTATTATTTATTTAATTATTTTTTTTAAATTTCTAATTATAATAAGCTTATTAAATAATGATAAGGTTAATATTATTATTAGTATTTTAAAAAGAGTTTTAAGTATAAAAAATCTATATTAAGCTTATATTAAAGCTATATTATTAATATAAAAAATAATATTTTATATACTTTTTAATACTATAATTAATATAAGCTTAGTAATTTTATTATATTTAATTATAAAGTAGTTTAGTATTTACTTATATATAAATAATAATATAAAAGTAACTTAAGGTATTATTAATATAAAGCTATATTATTTTATAAAAGGGTAGTAATAGCTTTATATAAAGCTATAATTTTTATTATTAATATTTATTAGTATTATTTTATTTACTATACTTATACTTTAGTATTAATATACTATTAAAAATAAAGTAAAATAAATATAGTAATTCTTTTTCTATACTTTTTAAAAGGTTTAGTGTTAGGTTTGCGTTACTACTATAGTATAGGCGAAATTATAAAAAGCTTTTTATAGGCTTTTATGTAATAAATAGCTTATTTATATTATTATTAATATAGACTAAATAAATAATAAAACTCTATAATATTATTAAAAGAAAATAAATATTAATATAATTATTATAAAAGCTAAGTATTAGTTTTAATATAAAGCTTTAAAACAATTACTTCATATAATAGTTAATATAGAAATCTTTATTAAATAAATTATATTTAAACTTAAGTTAATTATATAGCTTATAACTTTATACTACCTTTATAGTAGCTTTCATAAATAACCTTAATAAAATTCAAAAGTTATAAAACCTATAGGAAATATAAAGTAAGCTTAAAAATATTAATAAGTAAACTATATAAATACTAATTAGTAAATTATATTTAATATAAAAGTAATATAAGCTTAAGTAATTTTTAAAATAAATATATATAGTAATAGTTAGTAAAGTTTATAATTATTAGTAATATTATTCTATAAAAGCTTAAATACTAAGCCTACCTTTATAATAGCTTTCTCTTTAATTCTCTTTAAATTTTAATACTTTTTTACTGTAAATATAATAAAATAGCTATTACTAATTTTCATAATAAAAAGGTAGTAATACTTACTAACTACTTTTTCCTTTTTTTAATAGCTTATACAAAAAATATACTAAAAACACTAAAAGCTTAACTTAATACTATATTATTCTTTACTTTTAAAAACTTTACTAAAAATAAAATAATTATTATTATTAAAAACTTAATTAATTAAAAAGTATTTAAATTTAATAAGCTTTTAATAAGATTTTTAAAAGCTTATAGCTACTTTTTCGTTAAAATACTTATATACTTTCTTAATATATACTATTAAGTTAAATATTACTTAGCTTTATTTTAAAAAGCTAAAGTTATTATTTTTCACAAACTAAGGAAAACCTTTATAAGAATATAATATATTAATACTTAATAATTCTTTTTAATATTATAGGTAAAGCTTTAAAACTAGTAGTTATAAGTTAAATTATATATATTATTAAGAAAAATAATACTTTACTTTTAAAAAAAAATTTTTTTCGCGAATTTCCCTGCACTGCAGTAGCGATGCAGAACCGACTCTAAACCTCTTAAAAAGTATAAAAAAAGAATTACTATATTTATTTTACCCTATCTTTAATAGTATATTAATATTAAAGTATAGGTATAGTAAATAAGGTAATGCTAATAAATATTAATAGTAGGAATTATAGCTTTATATAAAGCTACTACTACTTACTTATTAAATAAAGTAGTTTTATATTAATAGTGCCTTAAGTTACTTTTATATTATTACTTATATATAAGTAAATACTAAATTACCTTACTATTAAATATAATATAATAGCTAAACTTATATTAATTATAGTACTAAAAAGTATATAAAATACTATTCTTTATATTAATAATATAGCCTTAATATATACTTAATATAGCCTTTTTATGCTTAAATTTATATTAAAATATTAATAAAATTAACTTTATTATTACTTAATAAACTTATTATAGTTAAAAACTTAAAAGAAGTTATTAAATAAATAGTAAAGAAAGCTATTAATACTAAAAATATAATAGCTTTAAGCTAAGTTAGTATTACTACTAAAGGCATTACTTAACTACTTATTTAATAAATTTAAGCTATAATAATAATAATATTACTTTATATTTACTATAAAATTATTATTAAAGGTAATATAATAGCTAAAGCTATATAAAATTACTTATTTAAAGAAATTATTATAGCTATTAACTAAGCTATTAATATTAATACTATTATAATAATATATTACCTTTATAGTAGTAATATTATAATTATATTTTAAAATATAGTAAAGCCTTATATTAATAATATAGCTTAAGTTAGTATTACTTTTAAACTAAAAGTAATACTAAACTAATATATATTTAATATTATTATTAAGGGCTTTTTTATATATTATATATAGAACTAAGAGAAGGATAATATTTTTTAAAATATAATTATAGCTAATAAATAAAGTTTAATAAAGGTTATAGTATAAAAGCTATATAGCACTATAACTTAATTCTCTTTAATTATTACTATTAATAGAGTTAATATAATAAATAAGCTATATTATATTAGAATTATTTATAAAGCTAAGATATTTAAAGCTAAGCTTTATAATAATACTATTTATTTTTAATAATACTTTAAGTACTTTAAATTTAGCTATATAGCTATATATTATACATTACCTTTATAGTATAGTTACTATATATTTAGTTAGTATAAAAAAGGTAAATAATTATACTTAGTTTTATTAAGAGCTATATAGAAATATTATATTAACTACTTAAAACCTTACTTTATATAGTTCTATATATATAATATTATAAATAAATAATAAAACTATATATATACTATATACTTAGTATAGCCTTTAGCTTTTACTAAACCTTTTATACTAAAAAAAAATAGCTAAATAAAGATATTAAGCTATAGCTAAAAAAGAGATATAAATAACCTATTATTATAAAAGGCTTTACTATAAAAGTAAGTTAGTAAATTATATACCTACTTTTTTAATACTAAATTAAAATTAATATAGTACTTATAAGCTACTATAAAAGCCTTTTTAATTTAATAACCTATAACTACTATAATATTAAATAAGATAAGCCTAACTTAATATACTATATAGAGTATATAATAAAGATTATATACTAAAATATATAAAAAAAAACCTACCTTATATATTTAGTGCTAAAGTTTTAACCTAAAGCTAATATAATAATAATATAGAAGCTAGAAACTATAAATAATAAACTATTTAACCTAAGCTTTAACTACTTTTAACTTATTACTTAAGGTAGCTATATTATAATTTATATAAACTATTAATATAGGCCTAAGGTATAGTTAATATATATAGGTAAAGATTAGTGCTTAATAATATTAGTAAAATATTATATTTACTTAATATATTCCCTAACTTATAAATTTAATTAAATATTACCCTTTATTAACTTTATAATAGCTTTACCTTTAAACTATAGTATTTTTATAAAAGACTTAATTAGTATTACTTACTTTAGAATTATTATAGCTAAATCTTAATAAGGAGTAATATACTCTTTATATTAATAATATAATAATAGCTTAAATTTATAATATTATAAAGTAAAGTAATTTAAAAAATATAGAATAAAAGAAATAGTATTATTAACTATACTTAAGTTACTTATAATATAAAAGCTAAATTTATAAGGGAACTAAACCTTATTAAATCTAATTATATTCTATAGCTTATTTATATTAATACTAGCTTAAAGCTATATAATAACTACTTATATTATTTTAAATAACTATATATAGAAAATAACTTTATAATAACTAAGGTAGTAATATAATTTTACTATAACCTTACTAAACCCTTACTTTAAATACCTATAAAAATTAATAGCTATATAAAATAAATAATAATTAAGCTTTAATTTATTATAAACTTAATAGTTTTAAGGGAACTTTAAAGTAGTTTTAAGTTAAATTTATAGTAAAATTATTATATTAAAGAAGCTATTTAAAGTACTAAAAAAATATTATAATAATAATAAATATTTTATACTAAGGAGAACTAATAATTTATTATTAATATAGCTTAAATATAATACTAAACTATTAGTAATAAAAGGTATAGTGCTTAGTGCTTTATTATTAAAGTAGCTATTATTTATAAAGAAAGCTTATAAAAACTTAAATACTAAGTATAGCTTTATAGTAAATTATTACTAAAATAATAATAAATCCCTATTTTTATTTAAAGTAAGAGTATAAATACTATAATTATTAAGTTATATTAAAAGAAAGTAATTATACTAGCTAACTATTTTTTCTTTTTTTTAAGCTTAACTTAATAATATACTAAAGGATTTTAATAACTACCTTAATATTATAATATTTTTATTAAATAATTACTTTAATATTAATAAAATCTATAGAATTATTAAAAGCCTAGCTAGCTAAAAAGCATTAGAATTAAATAAACTTTTAGCTAATTACCTTAAAGTATATAATAAGCTATTAGCTAAAACCCTTACTTACTTACTTAATATATATTATTATATTAGCTATTACTTAGCTTTATTTTAATAAATAAAAGTTATTATTCTTTATAAACTAAGTAAAACCTTAATAAAGTAATAAAGAGTAAAGGCTTAATACTTTATTTTATTTCTTAGTATTATTAATAAAGTAATAAAGATAGTAATAATAAGTTAGTTTACCTTTATAGCTAAATTAAATAGTATATTATTTAACTTATAAATAAGTAATAAAGTAAATAAATTAATAGAAGTTATATTAAGTATTTTAATAAAATTAGTATATATAGTATAGTATTATAGTAGTATTATATTATTACTTTAACTAAATATATTAATAGCTTTTAATACTATTTACTATAAAAAACTAACTTATATTTTTATAGCTATTAAAATCCTTATATAAATAGTAATATAAACTTACTTCTTTACTACTAAATATATTACTAATCTTTATTTTAATAATAAATTTATAAGCCCTTTACTTATAACTATAGGTATACTATAGGGGTTTTTAATTTCTTTTATTCTCTTTTTATTTTATATTACCTTTTTATATATTAAGCTTTAAATAGTATATTTTATATTTATTATAAGCTTTTTTAATAATATAAATATATTTATATATAGGTATATAGTAGAGTAGATATAGAATTACCTTAAGATTACTTAAATAATTTATTAAAAATAGTTTTAAAAATTAGGTTTTAAGTTTAATTTAAAGAAAAGTAAACTTATATACTTTATTAAGTAGTATATTATAATTATATTATTAATTTAACTTAATATTAATATAATATAATTAGTTTAATCTATTTACTTTTTTAAAGTATAGGTTTATTATAAGTTTTATTAAAAAGTATATTAAAGTTAAGTTAAGTTAAAACTAATATAATAATAGCTTATATTTATGTTATTAGTAGCTTTAACCTAGGGATACTTATTATATAATATATAACTCTTATATATATAGGTTATTTAAAATATAATTATATATAATATAGAATTATACTATATCTTTACTAAAGTTAATAATAAAGTAAAAGGTATAGCTAAGGTATTTATTTTTAAATAAACTAAGTACTTAAAAATAGTAATTAATATATTAAAAGCTATACTATATACTTTAGTTAAAACTAAGGTAGCTATAGCTTTAATTAACCTTTACTTTAATTATTATTTACTTTACTTTTATTAATAAATAAAAGCTAATAAAATAGCTAAGTATATTTATAGTATTTATATTATAATAGTAGCTTAACTTAAATATAAACTAATATACTAAGGGTATAGCTACTTATTATATTTAAATAACTACCTAAACTATATATTATTTTTAAACTAACTTTATAACTACTTACTAAAGCCCTTTTTAACTAAAGTACTTACTTTAAAATAAAAAAACTATTAATACTAAGAGTAGGCTACTATATAGGTATATTAAACTAATATTAACTATATAATAATAAAGCTTAACTTTAGCTTTACTTTTACTATTAAAGTAATTTACCTTTACTTAAGCCTAACTAAATATAAATCTATAGTACTTATATAAATATATATAAAATAAATTAAACTTAATGCTTTTCTCTTTAGCTAATATATTCCTAAGGTAGAATTACTAATATATAGCTATTAGGCTAATAATAAAAACTATTATTATATTTTACTATTTTATAAAAATTTTAATTATCTTTACTTTATTAATATAAGTATATATTTAGTATAAAACTAGTGTAAAGTTAAAGAGGCTGTAAAGAATAATAAGCTAGTAACTATACTTACTAAGTAGCTTATATTAATAGGGCGTATTTCTTAGTTTTAGCTTATAAAAAGCTTATAAGATTAATAGGCTAAGGATATTAAGGATATAATACTATATAGCACCTAGCGCAGCATAGGCACGGAGGCGGCGGGAGGCTGTGCAGATATTACAGCTGGTATAGATTATTAGGATGCATGACTTATTTTTAAATAGACTGCCTCTTTCTAAGTAGCGTTATACTCTGCAGCCTAGCCATATATTAGTATTATATTAGCATTGCAGCGAAACTGTATCTTAGCTGCCTTACACTTATATTAATAGACTCCCTAAAGGCATAGAGGTCCTATATATTTATAACTTATTTAACAGCCTTTTAGTATAATATAATATTTAGATTTAGCTATAAAACTAATTAGCTACTACTTAGCTACTAATGTAGATAAAGGATATAATACTTACGCCTAAATAAGTCTTTTTTACTTTTATACACTTAAAGTATATATTATTAATACCTACTTAAATTAGTAATAAGAGCAGTATAGGTTAAAAGGGAGTACTAACCTTTAGTGCTATAGTACTATTTTTTAATGTTTTTAGCTTATATTAAGTAAGCTTTATAGGGCTAAATCTATAATTAGCTTAGCTATATAAGGGTTAATAGTAGTAGTATATTAAAAAGGGACTAATACTTACCTTAAGTATAAGAATTAATTTTATTATAAAAAGGCAGTATTTTTAATAATACTATAGTTAATTTAAAGCAGTAATAGAGCAGTACTACTATAAAAATAGGAATAGGGGTATACTTATAATAGAAATAATAAATAAAGAAGGAAGAAAGAAGGAAAGAGCTTAAAAATAAAAAAAAAAGAGTAAATATAATATTTCTTTCTCTTTTTATTATATAACTAATAAATAGCTAATAGTTAGTTTAATAATAGCTAGCTATTAGCTAATATAGCTAATACTATAAAGGTATAGAAGCTAAAGAAAGGTTTTAAGTAAGAAGGTAGTAACTTAAGGGAATTAGCTAGGAATTAGTATAGAAAATAAGCTAAGCACTTAAGGTAACTTACTATAACTTATAAACTACCCCTAAGAGTAATTTATATTATTACTATACCTTTACTAACCTAGTCTAATTCCTATTTTATACTATATACTCTTCTATAATACTAGTTAAGTTTAGCTAGTAATACATTACTTTTTATAATTAAAACTAGCATAGAGCTACTATAGCTTTGCTATAGAATATAGAAAAAGGCTATATATAGGTTTTCCTCCCTATGCTTGGGTTTTTCCTATATAGTTTAAGTAGCGGTGGTACTAGTATTGGGCTCACAAGCCTGACTAGAGTAATAATAATAATACTTTACTTTACCTATAAATAAATAATAAAGTAAATACATTTATTAAAAATACTTTTTGTATTTTTATAAAAGAAATATAAATAATATAAAGCTTAAGTAAAATTATATTACTTTTTCAACTAAATATTTTAATAATATTTAATATTATTTATTATTATTTTCTTTATATTATATTATCATTAAGTATTCTTAACTAAATAATAATATAACTCTTAGCCTTTATTACTAATATAGTACTTTTCTTTACTTTAATAAATAATTAATAAATATTTTATTTATACTCACTAAAGCTTTATAAAACCTTTTAGTTTTTTTAATTCTTTTTTTATAATATATAACCCCTTTCTATGCTTAGCTATATAAAGTAAATTATATCCTTACTTTTGGTTTCTTAAATAATATAAATATTTTCTTTTTTAGCTATATATTGAAAAAACCTAAGCTTACTTTAAAAATATATAAAGAATATACTAGCTATAGTTTTACAAATTTAGCTTTAAGTATAAGCTATAGAAAAGTAAGCTAATATACTTTATATATTACTACTATATTATCATAACCTTAGTTTAACTTAATACTATTATAATTTAGCTAGTTTAATTTCCTTAATTTTTAAGTATATAAATTTATTATAAGCTTTATTAAAAAAAATAAAGTAAGGAAGTTATAAAAAAGCTTACTTAATAATAACTAGCCTTTATAGCCTTTATAATATTAACCTAAAAATACCTTTTTTATAATATATACTTATTATATATAGAAGTAATTTAAAGCTTAGTCACTTATAGTATAAGTATATATTAAACCTTAATTAACTATAATAATATAGCTAAGGGTATTATAAAGAAATTTACTATAATAGCTTAAATACCTATAAATTATAATTAAAGCCTATAAAGCTATACTATAAGCCTTAATTAAAACTAACGTAGCTATTTCTTTAGTTAATTTTTATTTTAATTATTATATTTATTATTATTATAAAAATATTAAAGCTAATGATATAGCTAATTAAGTTTAAGCTATTTATATAATAATAACTAAATACTTTTAATAATAATAATAATAATATTATAGTTTTATATTACTATTTTATACTCTTTTATTTTATTACTTAACTATTCATTTTAATACTTTTTTACTACCTAGAAAGCTTAAATAAAAATAAAAAGTTTAATAATACTAAAACTATATAATGATATATATATTAGGCCTAATACTTTTTTATAGTAGCCAAATATCAACCTAACGTTTATACTACTTATAAAATTATATAGCTATATAATTACTTTATAAAATATAAATTAGCTACTTTTATTTAAATATATACTGAAAAAATTAGCTTTAAACTATTTTTATATACTTAATATATACCCACACACTCTCCTGCAATGCTGGTCGAGTTTGGCCGGCGGCGCACCACTTCTCACAATCGGAACCGGCGCAGAGCTACCACGGCTCCGCTGCGGAACACAGAAAAAGGTTGTATATAGGTTTTCCTCCCTATGCTAGGGTTTTTCCTATATAGTTTAAGTAGCGGTGGTACTAGTATTGGGCTCACAAGCCTAACTAGAGTAATAATAATAATAATAATAATACTTAATATATACTTAGGGTAAACTCTTTAATTTATTAATATTAAAATAATATAAAAAATTATTATTATATTATTTTTAACTACCCTAACTATAGCTACCTTTACTTTTATAAACTTAATATACTATTGATATATAATTATTATAATATTTACTTGGCTTTAAATTAAAGCTCTTTAGCTTATTACTTTATATAATAGCTTCTTTATATTAATTAAATTCTTTATTTTATACTAGCTAACTATTTATAAGTATTTTAAAAAAATAAAATACTTAATATTACTTTACTATAGCTTTATAGGGAATTTATATTAACTTTAACTTAATTATTTATTAATATTATGATACATACTATAAATATTTACTATTATATATTATAATAATAATACATATTTATTGAAAAAGCTATACCTTTTATATAAAGCTATAATAAAGCAGCTATAAGTAATTTTTTATTTATTTATATGAAAAATAAAACAAGTAATTATTACTTTAGCTATATATTTATTAGCTAGCCATTATAGCTATTAAGATTGCCCTTTATTAAAATATTTAGCTTTATATTAATACTTCTTAAGTATTAATATAAATATTAATAATAACTAACTCTCTTTACTTATAAAATATATTCTTATTATAATATAAATCAAAATACTTAGTTAGTACTATAGCTATATTATATTACATTATATTAAAATAATATATTAGCTAACCTTTACTTCCCTTCTAACCTTTAATTAGCCTCTATATAAGGTTATTTTCACTTTAAAATTAATATTATTTACTTATAAAGCTATATATTATTATTATATTATTACTCTTAAGTATATATACTATAATATATTTTAATTATAATATTATAACCTTTATTTATTATTATTATTATTATAAAATTAATTTAGCTTAACCTTACTTTAAACTAAACATACTCTTTTCTTTAAACTTAAACTTATTATATATACTTTTTTTAGTAATGATAGCTATATAGCTTAGTAAGTAATATATTTATATTTTATAATAAAGACTACTATAGGCCCTATATAGGCCTAAGTAAGTAAAGATATAAATAATATATATAGTTTTTCCTCCCTATTTTAGAGTTTTTCCTATATAATATAGTAAGTAAAGGTACTAGATAGGGGCCCTTATAGGCCTCCTAGCGTATATTAATAATAATAAAGTAATATTATTATAAAAATAAAATTTAAAGTATCTTTATAATGAAAATAATAAATAAAGAAATAATAAAAATAATAAATCAATAAATCAATATAATATTTATTTATTTTTATATATAATTAATAATTATTTAATAATTAATTTATTAATAATTATTTAATAATTAGTTTATTAATAATTAATTCTTCATCAATTTAGCTAATATTATAAAAATATAAAGGCTAAAAAAAAGATTCAAATAAAAAAATAATACTTAAAAGGAAAAGCTAAAAATGAATATAAAAAATAATTTAAATATTTAAAGTAATATATTATAATATATAAATTACCTTTAAGAGTAATTTATAATAGTATTATACCTTTATTAACTTTATTTAACTTTAGTTTTATATTATATATTTTTCTATAATATTAATCAAGTTTAGTTAATAGTATACCCCTTAATATAATTAAAACTAATATAAAGTAATTATAGCTTTACTATAAAACCTAAAATAATTATATATAGGTTTTTCTTCCTAGGCTAGGGTTTTCTATATAGAGTCTTAGTAGTATTAGTACTGCCTATTAAGCTTAGCCTAACTAGGATAATAATAATAATAATAATAATAATTAAAAAAATCTATAATAAATATAAATTATATTACTTAAAGTTTAATATATAATAAAATAATATAAAATAAAGAAAATAACAGAAATAAATAACCTTGATAATATTTTTATAGTTATAAAAGAAAGGCTAATAAGTTTACTATTATAAAAAATTAATAATATATTTTATAATAAAGAAATAGGTTTATATTATTTTTTATATAAAAATATTAATTATTATAAAAATATAGAATAGCTTGTTATAATAAATAATATTAAAGGCTATTAATATATTTAATTAAAGTAATAGTATAATATTATTTTTTATATATATTAAGTTTATTTAAATACTTAAAGTAAGTATTATTAATTAATTAATTTTATTATTTATTTATAAATGAAATAATACTTTATATAATTTAACTTTAAAAATATATTAACTTATTATTTTTACTTTTATTACTTTTATAATACTATTATAAAATAAAATAAAGTATGAAGCTTTTATTTTTTATTACTTTATTAAGGTTTTATTTAATTTATAAAGAATAATACTTTTTATTTATTAAAATAAAGTTAAATAATAATTAATATAATAATTTATATTTAATAAATAAATAAAGGTTTTAATTAATAATCTATTATATATTATAAAGTAATTTATTAAAAGTTTATCAAATTTAAGTATTTTTTAATTAAAAAAGCTTTTAATAATATTATAAATATTATTAATATTAAAATAAGTTTTTATTAAAAATATTATAATATTATAGTAAATATTAAGGTTTATTAATATATTACTTAATTTAGCTTAAGAAATATAATTAATTAATATAATAGCTTTTTTTATATTCTTTCATAATTATAGTATTTATATTTTTACTTAAAATAAAAATAGAGATTTATTATTATTAAAATAATAATTTATTTTAGAATTATATTTAATGTTTAAGTAATTAATATTAATACACTAGTTAGGCTATTAGCCTAATGCTAGTACTGCTGCTACTTAGACTATATAGAAAAAATCCTAGTATAGAGGGGAAAACCTATATATAGCCTTTATTTAAGTTCTATAGTAAAGCTATAGTAGCTTTATATTAGTTTTAACTTATAAAAAAAGGTATACTACTAGCTAAACTTAACTAGTATTATAGAAGAGTATATAGTATAGAATAGAAAGTAAACTAGGTTAGTAGAGGTATAGTAGTACTATAGAATACTCTTAGGGATAGTTTATATATTATAATAAATTACCTTAAGTGTTTAATTTATTTTTTATACTAATCCCTAGCTAATTCCCTTAAGCTACTATCCCCTTACTTAAAACCTTTCTCTAGCTTTTATATCTCTATAGTATTAATTATACTAGCTAATAGCTAGTTATTACTAAACTACTTATTAGCTAACTATTAGTTATATTATAAAAAAAGAGAGATATATATACTCTTCTTCCCTTTAATTCTAACTTTTTCTTTTCTTTCTTTCTTTTTTATTTATTACTTTTATTATAAATATACCCTTATTTTTATTTCTATAGTAATACTACCCTATTACTACCCTTAACTAATTATAATAGTATTAAAAATACCTTCTACCCTTATAAATAAATTAATTATTATACTTAGGGTAAGTATAATTCCCTTCTTAATACACTACTACTATTAACCTATATATAGCTAGGCTAATTATAAGCTTAGCCTTATAAAGCTTATTTAATATAAGCTAAAAACATTAAAAAATAATACTATAATACTAAAGGTTAGTACTCTCTTTAAATCTATACTACTATTATTACTAATTTAAATAAGTACTAATAGTATATACTTTAAGTATATAAAAATAAAAAAGACTTATTTAAGTATAAATATTATATCTTCTATCTATATTAGTAGCTAGGTAAAAGCTAATTAATTTTATAGCTAAATTTAAATATTATATTATATTAAAAGGCTATTAAGTAAGTAATAAATATATAGAACCTTTATACCTTTAAAGAATTTATTAATATAAGTATAAGGTAGCTTAGCTATAGTTTAGCTATAATATTAATATAATACTAACTTATAAGTAAGCTAAGGAGTATAATACTATTTAAAAAAAAGGTAGTTTAGCTTATAAAGTAAGTAAGCTTATTTACTAATATAGTAATATAAGCTATTAATAGTATTATAGTAATTTTAGCCTTAACCTTAGTTAAAGGTAAAATATTACTATAAGCTTATTATATTACTAATATACTAAAGAAATAAAATAATATTTTAAAAAAGATTTTATAAAAGGTTTATAGTTTTAGCTTAATAATAGCTTAAGGCTATATAATAGTAAAAGTAAAGAATAACTTAAAAAAAAAGGGGGGGAAAGAGTAAAAAAAGGGGGAGGAAAGAGGTAATAAAGTATAAGCCTAAGGCTAGTATAAAAGTATTATACTTATTTTTTATTTTTTAGGTTATTACTTTTTATATATTATTAAATATAAGTTATATATTATAATAATATATTTTAACTATAATATTTATATAGCTCCCTAGTATATCTATACCTATGCTATACTAGGTATTATTTTTTATTAAATCTTTAGTATCTTTAGCTTATTAGTTTTAAAGACTTTTAATAAGTTAAAATTAAAGAATATACTTTATTAAAATAAGTTACTTTATAAATATAGTTATTAGCTTATTATACTTTAATACCTCCCTAACTTTATATTAGTTATATACTAGGTATATACCTATATTAATAAGGTAAAGGTAATTAAAATTCTTATAAAATAATAGGATATAATAGTAGTTTTTATTATTAGCTTAATAGCTATATATTAGTAATTTTACTTTAAAAATATATTAATTAAAAAAAAAGGTATTAAGTTTAATTTATTTTATATACATTTATATAAATACTATAAATTTATACTTAGTAAAGATTAAGTAAAAATAAATAACTTTAGTAATAAAGGTAAAGTTAGGGTTAAGCTTTACTATTATATAGTTAATATAAGTTTAGTATATCTATATAGTAGTTCTTTCTTAATACTAATAGGTTTTTTATTTTAAGGTAAGTGCTTTAATTAAAAATAGTTTTAATAAGTAATTATAAAGCTAGTTTAAAAATAATATATAAAGTAAGTAGTTATTTTACTATAGTAAATAGCTATATTCTTAGTATACTAGTCTATATTAAAGTTAAGCTACTATTATAGTATATATACTATATATTTACTTAGCTATTCTATTAGCCTTTATTTATTAATAAAAGTATAGTAAGTATTAGTTAAAATAAAGATTAATTAAAGCTATAGCTACCTTAGTTTTAACTAAGGTATATAGTATAGCTTTAAAGGTATTAATTACTATTCTTAAGTATTTAGTTTATTTAGAAATAAATACCTTAGCTATACTCTATACTTTATTACTAATATTAGTAAGAGTATAGTATAATTTTATACTATATATAATAATACTTTAAATAACCTATATATATAGAAGCTATATATTATATAATAAATATCCTTAAGTTAAAGCTACTAATAATATAAAAGTAAGCTATTATTATAGTAATTTTAACTTAACTTAGTATTAATATACTTTTTAATAAAGTTTATAATAAACCTATACCCTAAGAAAGTAAGTAAATTAAACTAGTTATATTATATTAGTATTAAGTTAGATTAGTATTATAATAATAGCGTGCTATTTAGTAAAGTATATAAGTTTACTTTTTTCTAAGTTAAACTTAAGGCTTAATTTCTTAAACTACTTTTAGTAAATTAATTATATAGCCTTAAGGCAGTCTTATATCTCCTTTACTATTTATTTATATACTAATATATTTATATTATTAGAAAATCCTATAATAAGTATAAATTATATTATTTAAAGCTTAGTATATAATAAAGTAATATAAAGTAAGAAAAAAATAAGAAAAATAATAACCTTTATAGTATCTTTATAGTTATAAGTAAGGGGCTTATAAATTTATTGTTAAAAAAAAAGCTAGCTATATATTTAGTAATAAAAAAGTAGGTTTATACTATAATTTATATAAAGATACTAATAGTAATAAGGGTATAAGATAACTATTTATAATAAATAGTATTAAAGGCTATTAATATATTTAACTAAAGTAGTAATATAATACTACTATAATACTATACTACCTATATTAATTTTATTAAAATACTTAGTATAACTTTTATTAATTTATTTACTCTATTACTTATTTATAAGTTAGGTAATACTTTACTTAACTTAGCTATAAAAGTAAGCTAGCTTACTATTACTACTTTTAATACCTTTTTAATAATACTAAGAAGTAAAATAAAGCACTAAGCTTTTACCCTTTATTATTCTACTAAGGTTTTACTTAGTTTATAAAGAATAACTACTTTTACTTTTTAAAATAAAGCTAAGTAATAGCTAATATAATAGTATATATTTAATAAGTAAGTAAGGGTTTTAGCTAAGGGCTTACTATATACTTTAAGGTAATTAGCTAAGAGTTTATTAAGTTTAGGTGCTTTTTAACTTATTAAGCTTTTAATAATATTATAGATTTTATTAATATTAAAGTAGTTCTTTATTAGGAATATTATAATATTAAGGTAATTATTAAGGTTCTTTAGTATATTATTTAGCTAGGCTTAAAAAAAAAAAGAAATAATTAGCTAATATAGCTACTTTTTTTTAATATATTTTAATAATTATAGTATTTATTCCCTTACTTTAAATAAAGGTTAGAATTTATTATTATTTTAATAATAATTTATTATAAAGCTATACCTAGCGCTTAAGTTTCTATAGGCTTTTTTAATATATAGTTATTACTTTAATAACTAAGTATTAAGTATTATATTATTTATTACTAATAACTTAGCTTTATATTTAGGCTATATTAGTAGTAAGCTATTAGTTTTTTTTAATATAAAAAGTTTATTACTATTTTAATATTCTCTTTATATTTTAAATAACTTCTTTAATATAATAGTTTTACTATAAATTTAGCTTAAAGCTACCTTAAAGTTCCCTTAAAATTATTAAATTTATAATAGCTTAAAGCTTAGCTATTATTTATTTTATATAATTATTAACTTTTATTAATATATAAAGTAAAGGTTTAATAAAGTTATAATAAAACTATATTACTACCTTAGCTATTATAAGATTATTTTTTATATATAGCTACTTAAAATAAAGAAAATAGTTACTACTTAGCTTTAAGCTAGTATTAATATAAATTAATTATAGTATATAGTTAAATTTAATAAGGTTTAATTCCCTTAAAAATTTAACTTTTATATTATAAATAGCTTATATATAGTTAATAATATTATTTCTTTTACTTTAAGTTTTTTAAATTACTTTATTATATAATATTATAAGTTTAAGTTATTATTATATTATTATTATAAGAAGTATATTATTTTTTATTAAAATTTAGCTATAAGAGTCTTAAAGTAAGTAATATTAATTAAAATTACTAATAAAAATACTATAGTTTTAAAGTAAAGCTACTATAAAGTTAAAAAAGAATAATATTTAATTAGGTTTATAGGTAAGGGAGTATATTAAATAAATATAGTATTTTATCAATATTATTAAGTACTAATCCTTACCTATATATATTAACTATACCTTAGCTTTATATTAATAGTTTATATAAATTATAGTTTAATTACTTTAAGTAGTAAGTTAAAAGTAACTAAAGCTAGGGTTAAGTAGTTTATTATTTATAGTTTTTAATTTCTATATTATTATTATATTAGCTTTAAGTTAGGTTTTTAGTATTAAATATATAAAATAGGTTTTTTTTTATATATTTTAATATATAATTTCTATTATATACTTTATATAATATATTAAGTTAGGCTTAGTTTATTTAATATTATAGTAGCTATAGATTACTAGCTTAAAAAGACTTTTATAATAACCTATAATTACTATATTAATTTTAATCTTAATTTAAAATAATAAGTATATAATTTACTTACTTATTTTTATAGTAAAGCCTTTTATAATAATAGGTTATTAGTATTATATCTTTAGCTATAGCTAAGTACTTTTATTTAGTTATTTTTTTTAATATAAAAGGTTTAGTAAAGGCTAAAGGCTATACTAAGTATATAGTATATATATAATTTTATTATTTATTTATAATATTATATATATAGAACTATATAAGGTAAGGACTTAAATAGTTAATATAGTATTCTTATATAGCTTTTAATAGTGCTAGGTAAGTTTACTTATCCCTTTTATATTAGCTAAATATATAATAGCTATACTATAAAGGTATTATATAATATATAGCTATATAGCTAAATTTAAAGTATTTAAAGTATTAGTAAAGTTAAATAGTATTATTATAAAGTTTAGCTTTAAATATTTTAGCTTTATAAATAATTTTAATATAATATAGCTTATTTACTATATTAATACTATTAACTATAATAATTAAAGAAAATTAAGTTATAGTATTATATAGTTTTTATACTATAATATTTATAAAACTTTATTTATTAATAGTAATTATATTTTAAAAAATATAATTCTTTTCTTAATTTTATATATAATATATTAAAAAGCCTTTAATAATAATACTAAATATATATTAATTTAGTATTACTTTTAGCTTAAAAGTAATACTAACTTAAGCTATATTATTAATATAGGGTTTTACTATATTATAAAATATAATTATAATATTATTATTATAAAGGTAATATATTACTATAGCTATATTAATACTTATAGCTTAATTAATAGCTATAATAGTTTCTTTAAGTAAGTAGTTTTATATTACTTTAGCTATAATATTACCTTTAATAATAGTTTTATAGTAAATATAAAGTAATATTATTATTATTATAATATAGATTTACTAAATTAATATTTAAATAATATTTTTAATAGTAATATTAGCTTAGCTTAAAGCTATAGTATTTTTAATATTAATAACTTTCTTTATTACTTATTTAATTACTTTTTTTAAATTTTTAATTATAATAAGCTTATTAAATAATAGTAAAGTTAATATTATTATTAATATTTTAAAAAGGATTTAAAATATAAAGAGTTTATATTAAGCTTATATTAAGGCTATATTATTAATATAAAGAATAATATTTTATATACTTTTTAATACTATAATTAGTATAAGCTTAGTAATTTTATTATATTTAATTATAAAGTAATTTAATATTTACTTATATATAAATAATAGTATAAAAGTAACTTAAAGTATTATTAATATAAAGCTACCTTATTTTATAAAAAGGTAGTAATAACTTTATATAAAGCTATAATTTTTATTCTTAATATTTATTAATATTACCTTACTTACTATATTTATATTTTAATATTAATATACTATTAAAGATAGGGTAAAATAAATATAGTAATTCTTTTTCTATACTTTTTAAGAGGTTTAGAGTTAGTTCTGCGTTACTACTATAGTATAGGCAAATTTACAAAAAGTTTTTTAATGTTTAAGTTTTTATAAGCTTTTTTAATAAATAACTATTATTATAATTATAAAATATTAAATCTTATAAAATTTATTATTTATAACTTACCTTTATATTTAAACTAAATTAATAATAAATTATTTAATTTTTTAATATAAAATATTTATTATTATTATAATATTTATTTAATATTTTATATAATTTATTTTATATAATAACTTTTTATAATTTTAATTTAAACTTATTTTAAAGTTTTCTTAAAATTAAAAAATTTATAATAAATTAAAGCTTAATTATGATTTATTTTAAATAATTTTTTTTTAAATATAAAAAAAAGCTTAATAAAGTTATAATAACATTATATTTTTACTTTAATTGTTATAAAGTTATTATTTATATATAATTATTTAAAATAAAATAAATAATTATTACTTAGCTCTAAATTAATATTAAAGTAAATTAATTATAAAATATAACTAAACTTATTAAAATTTAATTTTTTTTAAAAAATTTTATATTTATATTTTAAATAACTTATATATAATTAATAATTAAAATTAATTGTTTTAAAGATAAATATCTTTAAAGATTTTAAAAAACTTTTTATAAATTTACCTATACTATTATAGTAACGCAGAACTAACTCTAAACCTCTTAAAAAGTATAGAAAAAGAATTGCTATATTTATTTTATTTTATTTTTAATAGTATATTAATGTTAAAGTATAGATATAATAAATAAAGTAATACTAATAAATATTAATTATAAAAATTATAGCTTTATATAAAGCTATTATTACTTTTTTATAAAGTAAAGTAGCTTTATATTAATAATACCTTAAGTTACTTTTATATTATTATTTATATAAAAATAAATACTAAATTACTTTATAGTTTAATATAATAAAATAATTAAGCTTATATTAATTATAGTATTAAAAAGTATATAAAATATTATTTTTTATATTAATAATATAGCTTTAATATAAGCTTAATATAAACTTTTATACTTTAAACTCTTTTTAAAATATTAATAATAATATTAACTTTATTATTATTTAATAAACTTATTATAATTAAAAATCTAAAAAAAATAATTAAATAAATAATAAAAAAAGCTATTAATATTAAAAATACTATAGCTTTAAGTTATGCTAATATTACTATTAAAAATATTACTTAAATATTAATTTAATAAATTTAAGCTATAATAATAATAATATTACTTTATATTTACTATAAAACTATTATTAAAAGTAATATTATAGCTAAAGTAATATAAAATTACTTACTTAAAGAAACTATTATAGCTGTTAATTAAGCTATAAATATTAATATAGCTATAGTAATATATTATTTTTATAGTAATAATACTATAATTATATTTTATAATATAATAAAACCCTTTACTAATAATATAGCTTAAGTTAGTATTACTTTTAAGCTAAAAGTAATACTAAATTAATATATATTTAGTATTATTATTAGGGTTCTTTAGTATACTATATATAAAGCTAAGAAAAGTATTATATTCTTTAAAATATAATTATAGCTAATAAATAAGGTTTTATAAAAATTATAGTATAAAAACTATATAATATTATAATTTAATTTCCTTTAATTATTATAATTAATAGTATTAATATAGTAAATAAACTATATTATACTAAAATTATTTATTAAGTTAAAATTCTTAAAGCTAAACCTTATAATAATATTATTTACCTTTATTAATACTTTAAGTACTTTAAATTTAGCTATATAGCTATATACTATATAATACCTTTATAATATAGTTACTATATATTTAGCTAATATAAAAAAAATAAATAAACTTACTTAGCACTATTAAAAGCTATATAAAAATATTATATTAACTACTTAGGTTCTTACTTTATATAGTTTTATATATATAATATAATAAATAAATAATAAAACTATATATATATTATATACTTAATATAGCCTTTAGCCTTTATAAAACCCTTTATATTTAAAATAAATAATTAAATAAAAATACTTAGCTATAGCTAAAAATATAATATTAATAACTTAATATTATAAAAAGCTTTATTATAAAAGTAAGTAATTAAACTATAAACTTATTTCTTTAAATTAAGATTAAAATTAATATAGTAATTATAAGCTATTATAAAGGCCTTTTTAAGTTAATAACTTATAGCTACTATAGTATTAAATAAGCTAAGCTTAACTTAATATATTATATAAAGTATATAATAAACATTATATACTAAAATATATAAAAAAAAACCTATTTTATATATTTAATACTAAAAACCTAACTTAAAGCTAATATAATAATAATATAAAAGCTAAAACTATAAATAAAAGGTTACTTAATTCTAGCTTTAGCTACTTTTAATTTACTATTTAAAGTAATTAAACTATAATTTATATAAATTATTAATATAAGGCTAAGATATAATTATTATATATAGGTAAGGATTAATACTTAATAATACTAATAGAATATTATATTAATTTAATATACTTCTTTACTTATAAATTTAATTAAGTATTACTTTTTTTTAACTTTATAATAGCTTTACCTTTAAACTATAGTATTTTAATTAATAATTTTAATTAATACTATTTACTTTAAAATTATTATAGCTAAACTTTAATAAAAAGTAATATATTTTTTATAATAATAATATAATAATAACTTAAACTTATAATATTATAAAGTAAAGTAATTTAAAGAATATAAAGTAAAAAAAATAATATTATTAATTATATATAAGCTATTTATAATATAAAAATTAGATTTTTAAAAGAACTAAACCTTATTAAATATACTTATATATTATAGTTAATTTATATTAATACTAGCTTAAGGCTAAATAATAACTATTTACTTTATTTTAAGTAGCTATATATAGAAAATAATTCTATAATAATTAAGGTAATAATATAATTTTATTATAACCTTACTAAACCTTTACTTTATATACTAATAAAAGTTAATAATTATATAAAATAAATAATAACTAAGCTTTAAGCTATTATAAATTTAGTAATTTTAAAGGAACTTTAGAGTAGCTTTAAGCTAAATTTATAATAAAACTATTATATTAAAAAAGCTACTTAAAATATAAAAAAAATATTAAAGTAATAATAAACCTTTTATATTAAAAGTAATTAATAATTTATTATTAATATAGCTTAAATATAAAGCTAAGTTATTAGTAATAAATAGTATAGTATTAGTACTTTATTATTAAGGTAGTAACTATATACTAAAGAAGCTTATAAAAACTTAAGTATTAAGTATAGCTTTATAGTAAATTATTATTAAAATAATAATAAATTTTAACCTTTATTTAAAGTAAAGAAATAAATATTATAATTATTAAATTATATTAAAAAAATAGCTATACTAACTAACTATTTCTTTCTTTTTTTAAGCCTAGCTAAATAATATATTAAAAAACCTTAATAATTACTTTAATATTATAATATTTCTAATAAAGAATTACTTTAATACTAATAAAATCTATAGTATTATTAAAAGCCTAGCTAGTTAAAAGGTACCTAAACTTAATAAACTTTTAGCTAATTATTTTAAAGTATATAATAAGCCTTTAGTTAAAACCTTTATATATTTACTAAATATATATTACTATATTAACTACTACCTAGCTTTATTTTAAAAGATAAAAGTAATTATTCTTTATAAACTAAATAAAACCTTAGTAAAATAATAAAGAGTAGAAGCTTAATACCTTATTTTGCTTTTTAATATTATTAAAAAGGTATTAAAAGTAATAATAGTAAGTTAGCTTATTTTTATAGCTAAGTTAAGTAAGGTATTATTATTATTAATATACTAGTTAGGCTGTTGGCCTAATGCTAGTACTGCTGCTACTTAGACTATATAGGAAAAACCTTAGTATAGGGGGGAAAACCTATATATAGCCTTTATTTAAGTTCTATAGTAGAGCTATAGTAGCTCTATACTAGTTTTAACTTATAAAAAGAGGTACACTACTAGCTAAACTTAACTAGTATTATAGAAAAGTATATAGTATAGAATAGAAAGTAAACTAAATTAGTAAAGGTATAGTAATGCTATAAAATACCCTTAAAGGTAATTTATATATTATAATAAGTTACCTTAAGTATTTAGTTTATTTTCTATATTAATTCTTAGCTAATTCCCTGAGGCTACTACCCCTTTACTTAAAACCTTTCTTTAGCTTTTATATTTTTATAGTATTAATTATATTAGCTAGTAGCTAGCTATTACTAAATTAACTATTAGCTAACTATTAATTATATAATAAAAAAAGAGAGATATATATACTCTTTTTTCCCTTAATTCTAACCTTTTCTTTTTTTTCTTTTTTTTTTATTTATTATTTTTATTATAAGTATACCTTTATTTTTATTTCTATAGTAGTGCTACCTTATTACTGCCCTTAACTAACTATAGTATTATTAAAGATATCTTTTACCTTTATAAATAAATTAATTATTATACTTAAAGTAAGTATTATTCTCTTTTTAATATACTATTACTACTAATTTATATATAGCTAGGCTAATTATAAGCCTAGCCTTATAAAGCTTACTTAATATAAGCTAAAAACATTAAAAAATAGTGCTATAGCATTAAAGATTACTACTCCCTTTAAACCTATATTACTATTATTATTAATTTAAATAAGTATTAATAGTATATACTTTAAGTATATAAAAGTAAAAAAGACTTATTTAAATATAAGTATTATATCTTTTATGTATATTAGTAGCTAGATAGAAGCTAATTAGTTTTATAACTAAATTTAAATATTATATTATATTAAAAGGCTATTAAGTAAGTAATAAATATATAGAACCTTTATACCTTTAGGAAATTTATTAAAGTAAGTATAAGGTAGCTAAGCTATAGTTTAACTATAGTATTAATATAGTATTAACTTATAAATAAGCTAAGGAGTATAATATTACTTAAAAAAAAATAGTTTAGCTTATAAAGTAGGTAGGCTTATTTATTAATATAGTAATATAGATTATTAATAGTATTATAATAGTTTTAGCTATAATTTTAATTAAAGGTAAAATATTACTATAGGCTTACTATATTATTAATATATTAAAGAAATAAAATAATATTTTAAGAGAGATTTTATAAAAAGTTTATAGTTTTAGCTTAGTAATAGCTTAAGGCTATATAATAATAGAAATAAAGAATAATTTAAAGAAAAAAAAAGGGAAGAGAAGGGAAGAGAGAAGGAAAGGGGTAATAAAGTATAGGCTTAGGGCTAGTATAAAAGTATTATACTTATTTTTTAATTTCTAAGCTACTGCTTTTTATATATTATTAAATATAAGTTATATATTATAATAATATATTCTAACTATAATATTTATATAGCTCTTTAGTATATCTATACCTATACTATATTAAGTACTATTTCTTATTAAATCTTTAGTATTTTTAGCTTATTAGTTTTAAAGACTTTTAGTAAGTTAAAATTAAGAGATATATTTTATTAAAATAAGCTACTTTAAAAGTTTAGTTACTAGCTTATTATACTTTAATACCTTTTTAACTTTATATTAGTTATATACTAGGTATATATCTATATTAATAAAGTAAAGGTAATTAAAATTCTTATAAAATAATAAAATATAATAGTAATCTTTATTATTAATTTAATAGCTATATATTAATAATTTTACTTTAAAAATATATTAGCTAAAAAAAAAGGTATTAAGTTTAATTTATTTTATATATATTTATATAAGCATTTTAAATTTATACTTAGTAAGGCTTAAGTAAAAATAAATAACTTTAGTAATAAAGGTAAAGTTAAGGTTAAGCTTTATTATTATATAATTAATATAAGTTTAATATACTTATATAGTAATTCTTTTTTAATATTAATAGTTCTTTTATTTTAAAGTAAATACTTTAGTTAAAAATAGTTTTAATAAATAATTATAAAGTTAGTTTAAAAATAGTATATAGTTTAGGTAGTTATTTTACTATAGTAAGTAGCTATATTCTTAGTATATTAGTTTATATTAAAGTTAAGCTACTATTATAATATATATATAATATATTTATTTAGTTATTTTATTAGCCTTTATTTTTTAATAAAAGTATAGTAAATAGTAGTTAAGGTAAAGATTAATTAAAGCTATAGCTACCTTAGTTTTAACTAAGGTATATAGTATAGCCTTAAAGGTATTAGTTATTATTTTTAAGTACTTAGTTTATTTAGAAATAAATACCTTAGCTATACTCTATGCTTTATTACTAATATTAGTAAAGATATAATATAATTCTATACTATATATAATAATACTTTAAATAACCTATATATATAGAAGCTATTTATTATATAGTAAGTATTTCTAAGTTAAAGCTACTAGTAATATAAAAGTAAGCTATTATTATAATAGTTTTAATTTAACTTAGCTTTAGTATATTTTTTAATAAAGTTTATAATAAACCTATACCCTAAGAAAGTAGGTAAATTAAACTAATTATATTATATTAATACTAAGCTAAACTAATATTATAGTAATAGTATACTATTTAGTAAAGTATATAAGTTTACTTTTTTCTAAGTTAAACTTAAGGCCTAATTCCTTAAACTACTTTTAGTAAATTAACTATATAGCTTTAAGGTAGTTTTATATCTTTTTTACTATTTATTTATATATTAATATATTTATATTATTAGAAAACTCTATAATAAGTATAAATTATACTACTTAAAGCTTAGTATATAATAAAGTAATATAAAGTAAGAAAAGAATAGGAGAGATAAGTAATCTCTATAGTACCCCTATAGTAATAAGTAAGGGGCTTATAAATTTATTATTAAAAAAAAGGCTAGCTATATATTTAGTAGTAAAGAAGTAAGTTTATACTATAATTAATATAAAGATACTAATAATAATAAGGGTATAAAATAATTATTTATAATAAATAATATTAAAGGCTACTAATATATTTAACTAAAGTAATAATATAATATTATTATAGTGTTACACTACTTATACTAATTTTATTAAAATACTTAGTATAACTTTTATTAATTTATTTACTTTATTACTTATTTATAAGTTAGGTAATGCTTTACTTAACTTAGTTATAAAAGTAAGCTAGCTTATTATTACTACTTTTAATACCTTTTTAATAATATTAAAAAGTAAAATAAAGTATTAAGCTTTTACTCTTTATTATTTTATTAGGGTTTTACCTAATTTATAAAAAATAACTACCTTTACCTTTTAAAATAAAGCTAGGTAATAGCTAATATAGTAGTATATATTTAATAAGTAAGTAAAGGTTTTAGCTAAAAGCTTACTATATACTTTAAGGTAGCTAGCTAAAAGTTTATTAAGTTTAGATACCTTTTAACTTATTAAGCTTTTAATAATATTATAGATTTTATTAGTATTAAAGTAATTCTTTATTAAGAATATTATAATATTAAGATAATTATTAAGGTTTGTTAGTATATTATTTAACTAAGCTTAGAAAGAAAGAAAGAGATAGTTAGTTAGTATAGTTACTTTCTTTTAATATAATTTAGTAATTATAGTATTTATTCTCTTTCTTTAAATAAGGGTTAAAATTTACTATTATTTTAATAGTAGCTTACTATAAAGCTATACCTAGCGCTTAAGTTTCTATAGGCTTTCTTAATATATAGTTATTACCTTAATAATAAAGTGCTAAGCACTATACTATTTATTACTAATAACTTAGCTTTATATTTAAGCTATATTAATAATAAGCTACTAATTCTTTTTAATATAAAAAGTTTATTACTACTTTAATGCTTTTTTTATATTTTAAGCAGCTTCTTTAGTATAATAATTCTACTATAGATTTAGCTTAAGGCTACCTTAAGGTTCCCTTAAAACTATTAAATTTATAATAACTTAAAGCTTAGCTATTATTTATTTTATATAATTATTAACTTTTATTAATATATAAAGTAAAGGTTTAGTAAGGTTATAGTAAAACTATATTATTATTTTAGCTATAATAAGATTATTTTTTATATATAGCTACTTAAAATAAAAAAAATAATTATTACTTAGCCTTAAGCTAATATTAATATAAATTAACTATAGTATATAATTAGATTTAGTAAGGTTTAGTTTTTTTAAAAATTTAACTTTTATATTATAAATAGCTTATATATAGTTAATAATACTATCCCTTTTATTTTAAATTTTTTAAGTTACTTTACTCTATAGTATTATAAGTTTAAGCTATTACTATATTATTATTATAAAAAGTATATTACTTTTTATTAAGTTTTAGCTATAATAGTTTTAAAGTAAGTAGTATTAATTAAAGTTTTTAATAAAAATATTATAGTTTTAAGGTAAGGCTACTATAAAGTTAAAAAAAGGTAATATTTAATTAGGTTTATAGGTAGGGGAGTATATTAAATAAATATAGTATTTTATTAGTATTATTAAGTATTAATCCTTACTTATATATATTAACTATACCTTAGCTTTATACTAATAGTTTATATAAATTATAATTTAGCTACCTTAAGTAATAAGTTAAAAATAGCTAAAGTTAAGGTTAGGTAGTTTATAATTTATAGTTCTTAGTTTCTATATTACTATTATATTAGCTTTAGGTTAAATTCTTAGTACTAAATATATAAAGTAGGTTTTTTTCTATATATTTTAATATATAACTTTTATTATATATTTTATATAGTATATTTAATTAAGCTTAGCTTATTTAATACTATAGTAGCTATAGGTTATTAGCTTAAAAAGGCTTTTATAGTAGCTTATAATTATTATATTAATTTTAGTTTTAATTTAAAGAGATAAGTATATAGTTTACTTACTTACTTTTATAGTAAAGCCTTTTATAATAATAAGTTATTAATATTATATCTTTAGCTATAGCTAGGTATCTTTATTTAGCTATTTTTTTTTAATATAAAAGGTTTAGTAAAGGCTAAGGGCTATACTAAGTATATAATATATATATAGTTTTATTATTTATTTATAATATTATATATATAGAACTATACTAAGTAATAACTTAAATAGTTAATATAGTGTTTCTATATAGCTTCTAATAATGCTAAGTAAGTTTACTTACCTCCCTTATACTAACTAAATATATAGTAACTATACTATAAAGATACTATATAGTATATAGCTATATAGCTAAATTTAAAGCACTTAAAGTATTAGTAAAGGTAAATAATATTATTATAAAGTTTAGCTTTAAATATTTTAGCTTTATAAATAATTCTAATATAGTATAGCCTATTTACTATATTAATACTATTAACTATAATAATTAAGAAAGATTAAGTTATAATACTATATAGTTTTTATATTATAACCTTTATAAAACCCTATTTATTAATAGTAATTATATTTTAAAGAATATAATTCTTTTTTTAGTTCTATATATAGTATACTAAAAAGCCTTTAATAATAATACTAAATATATATTAGTTTAGTATTACTTTTAGCTTAAAAGTAGTACTAATCTAAGCTATATTATTAGTATAAGGTTTTATTATATTATAAAATATAATTATAATATTATTACTATAGAGGTAGTATATTACTATAGTTATATTAATACCTATAGCTTAATTAATAGCTATAATAGTTTCTTTAAGTAAATAGTTTTATATTACTTTAGCTATAGTATTACCTTTAATAATAGTTTTATAGTAAATATAAAGTAATATTACTATTATTATAATATAGATTTACTAAATTAATATTTAGGTAATATTTTTAATAGTAATACTAGCTTAGCTTAAAGCTATAGTATTTTTAATATTAATAGCTTTTTTTATTACTTATTTAACTACTTTTTTTAGATTTTTAATTATAATAAGCTTATTAAATAATAGTAAAGTTAATATTATTATTAATATTTTAAAAAGGGTTAAAGTATAAAAGGTCTATATTAAGCTTATATTAAAGCTATATTATTAATATAAAGAATAATATTTTATATATTTTTTAGTGCTATAGTTAGTATAAGCTTAATAATTTTATTATATTTAATTATAAAGTAGTTTAGTATTTACTTATATATAGGTAGTAATATAAAAGTAACTTAAGGCACTATTAATATAAAGCTACTTTACTTTATAAAAAGGTAGTAATAGCTTTATATAAAGCTATAATTTCTATTATTAATATTTATTAGTATTACCTTATTTACTATACCTATACTTTAGTATTAATATACTATTAAAAATAAAGTAAAATAAATATAGTAATTCTTTTTCTATACTTTTTAAGAGGTTTAGAGTCGGTTCTGCGTCGCTACTATAGTGAGGGCGAATTTGCAAAAAGTTTTTTAAGTAAGGTATTACTTAACTTATAAATAAGTAATAAAGTAAATAAATTAATAAAAGTTATACTAAGTATTTTAGTAGAATTAATGTAAATAGTATAGTACTATAGCAGTATAATATTACTACTTTAGCTAAATATATTAATAGCTTTTAATACTATTTATTATAAATAATTATTTTATACTCTTATTATTATTAGTATTTTTATATAAATTATAGTATAAACCTACTTCTTTATTACTAAATATATAGCTAGCCTCTTTTTTAATAATAAATTTATAAGCCCTTTATTTATAACTATAAGGGTACTATAAGGGTTACCTATCTCTCCTATTCTTTTTTTACTTTATATTACCTTATTATATACTAAGCTTTAAATAGTATATTTTATACTTATTATAGGATTATTTAATAATATAAATATATTAGTATATAAATAAATAATAAAGAAAATATAAAACTACCTTAAGGCTATATAATTAATTTATTAAGAGTAGTTCTAAGAATTAGGGCCTAAGTTTAATCTAAAAAAAAGTAAACTTATATATTTTACTAAATAGTATACAATTACTATAATACTAGTTTAGCTTAGTATTAATATAATGTAATTAAAGGTTTTGGGCGAGGGGGCGGCAGCCCAGGGGAATTAGCTAGGGACCGGCACGGAAGACAGACTGAACGCTTGAGGCAACTCACTGCAACACACAGACCACCCCTAAGGGTATTCCGCAGCACTACCGCGCCTCTACTAACCTAGTTTACTTCCTATTCTATACTACACACTATTCTATAATACTAGTTAAGTTTAGCTAGCAGTGTATCTCTTTTTATAGTTAAAACTAATATAAAGCTACTATAGCTTTAACATAAAACTTAAATAAAGGCTATATATAGGTTTTCCCCCCTATACTAGGGTTTTTCCTATATAGTTTAAGTAGTAGTAGTACTAGAATTAGGCTAACAGCCTAACTAGAGTATGAATTAATAATAATTAATAATATAATATAATTAGTTTAATTTACTTACTTTTTTTAAGTATAGGTTTATTATAAACTTTATTAAAAAGTATACTAAAGCTAGGTTAAATTAAAACTATTATAATAGTAACTTACTCTTATATTACTAATAGCTTTAACTTAGGAATACTTACTATATAATATATAGCTTCTATATATATAGGTTATTTAAAGTATTATTATATATAGTATAAAATTATACTATACCTTTACTAATATTAGTAATAAAGTATAAGGTATAGCTAAAGTATTTATCTTTAAATAAACTAAATATTTAAAAATAATAATTAATACCTTTAAGGCTATATTATATACCCTAGTTAAAACTAAGGTAGCTATAGCTTTAATTAACCTTTACTTTAACTACTATTTACTATACTTTTATTAAAAAATAAAGGCTAATAAAATAGCTAAGTAAATATATAGTATATATACTATAATAGTAGGTTAATTTTAATATAAATTATTATACTAAGAATATAGCTATTTATTATAATAAAATAACTACTTAAATTATATATTATTTTTAAACTAGCTCTATTACTATTTATTAAAACTATTATTAATTAAAATACTTACTTTAAAATAAAAAAACTATTAGTATAAAAAAAAAACTATTATATAAGTATACTAAATTTATATTAATTATATAATAATAAAGCTTAACCTTAACTTTATTTTTATTACTAAAATTATTTACTTTTACTTAAGCTTTATTAAGTATAAATATATAGCGCTTATATAAATATATATAAAATAAATTAAGCTTAATACTTTTTTTTTAATTAATATATTTTAAAGTAAAATTACTAATATATAGCTATAAGCCAATAATAAGGATTACTACTATATTCTATTATTTTATAAGAATTTTTATTACCTTTACCCTATTAATATAAGTATATACTTAATATATAACTAATATAAAGTTAAGAAGGTATTAAAGTATAATAAACTAGTAACTATACTTATAAAGTAGCTTATATTAATAAGGTATATTCCTTAATTTTAAATTATTAAAACCCTTTAAGATTAATAGGCTAAAAATACTAAAAATATAATAAAATATAATACTTAGTATAGTATAGGTATAGAAATAATAAAAAGCTATATAAATATTATAGTTAGAGTATATTATTATAATATATAACTTATATTTAATAATATATAAAAAATAAAAAATAAGGATAAAATAAAAGAAAATAAATATAATACTCCTATACTAGCTCTAAGCCTATACTTTATTACCCCCTTTCTCCCCCCTTTCTTTCTTTTTTTCCTGTTTTTTTTAAATTATTCTTTACCTTTATTATTATATAGCTTTATATTACTATTAAGCTAAGCTTATAAACCTTTTATAAAATCTCTTTTAAACTATTATTTTATTCCCTTAATATATTAATAATATAGTAAGCTTATAATAATATCTTACTTTTAACTAAAATTAAGGCTAAGACTATTATAATACTATTAGTAGCTTATATTATTATATTAATAAATAAGCTTACTTACTTTATAAGCTAAACTATCTTCTTTTAAGTAATATTATACTCCTTAGCTTATTTATAAGTAAGTATTATATTAATACTATAGCTAAACTATAGCTAAGCTATTTTATATTTATATTAATAAGCTTTCTAAAGGTATAAAGGTTTTATATATTTATTACTTACTTAATAGCCTTTTAATATACTATAATATTTAAATTAAGTAATAAAACTAATTAGCTTTTACCTAACTATTAATATAAATAAAAGAAATAATACTTATATTTAAATAAGTTTTTTTTACTTTTATATACTTAAAGTATATATTATTAATACTTATTTAAATTAATAATAATAATAATATAGGTTTAAAAAGAATACTAACCTTTAATACTATAATACTATTTTTTAATATTTTTAGCTTATATTAAGTAAGCTTTATAAAGCTAGGCTTATAATTAGCTTAGCTATATATAGTGTCATGGCCACTTCCTACTGTTGGTAACTATAGAGTTAAAGAGCGCGGACTAGCTTATTATACTAATAAGGGCATAAGGAAAGGAGGCATATAGTGCCCTTACTATAACTTAGCAGTGCACTAAGGGGGTATATAAAAGAGAGGATATATATATTTATATAATAAGGTAGAGATTTATACCTTTAATTACTACCCCCTACTTAGTAGCTATATTATAATATACTTTCTATATTTTAGTCTTTACTCTACTAAGTAATATTTTATTATTAGCTTTAATAATTAAATCTCTCTCTCCCTTAGAAATAGTAAACTATTAACTAAATTAAAATATTTACTAAAAGAGTTACTTATTTAGCTAGCTATAACCTTACTATAGCTTTATAAAATACTAGCTATATATTAAATATAATTAAAAAAAGGGGTACTTTATAATTAAAAATTCTAACTCTACTTATATAAATAATAATAATATTAATAAAGAAATAAACCTTAATAGAATTATTAAAGAAGTAGCTTAGTTACTATAAGCTACCTAAATAGCTAATAAAAAAAGAAACCTTAAGGCACTATAAAAGTCCCTTAAGGAAGTTAACCTTAATAGAAACTATAAAAGTAATAAGCTTAGTATTATTAGTATCCTTAATATTAGTTATATTCTAACCCTTAAGCTATAGACTTACTTTATAGTTATAGCGCCCTTTATATATATAGAACTAATAAAAGCTTAACTCAAAGCTTTTATATATAAAGGTAATACCTATAAAAGCCTTTAAAATTTCTTATTAGACTTATATATAGTATTTACTATAGACCCTTATATATTCCTTAAAGACGCTACTAAGGTAATATATACTAATAGCTACCTTACTAATAATATAAAGTGCTAGTAAATATAATATATTATTACTAATAGCTTTATAAACTTTAGAGAGTATACTTAAATAAAATTTATAAAGTAGCTTAAAATAAAAACTATTAATAAAAATATATACTACTTAGAAGCTATTAGGGCGCTAATAAACCTTTATTAAAATAATTAAATATTATTCTAAACCTTTTTTTAGAAATAAAGTAAAGTTAAGGCTAAGCTCTTTAAAGTTATTTTAAAATAACTTTAAATTTATATATTTTTAAATAGCTTTAACCTTATTATTAAAAAGTAAATATTAAGCTAAAAGTTTCTTTAAAGCTAAAATTACTTTTAAAGCTAAGGTAAGGAAGTAAAAGTTACTAATAAAGAATTCTTAAATAATTAAGAATAATTAACCTTAGTAGAATATAAGTAATAAAAATTATACTTTTTAGTAGTAAGCTAGGAGTAATATAACTATAGACTTTTTAATAATAGGGACTTTAATAATATTTAGTATTATAAGTGCTAAAAGGAGGGGTATATTTCCCTAAGGTACTTAGAACTAAACTATATTATTTATAAAAGCAATTAATATACTATAAGCTAGTACTACTTATACTATAAAGTCTTAGTACTTAGGACCTTAGGTATAAACTTAATTCTAATTAATACTAATAGGCCTTAAAGCTATACTCTTTTTATAACTAATACTTTTTATAAAATAAATACTTTAATTATTAAAAAGAATAAAAATAAAGAGATAAATAATAGAATAAGAATAAAGGTATTTATATAGTAGAATTACTACTAAGTAGCTATAAAAGTATTATTTAATTTAAGAGTAAAAAGATTAGTTATTTACTTAAAAATATTAAATAAAAAAGACTAAATAAATATAGAAGTAAATACTATACTATTAGCTAATGCCTTAGGTAATTTACTTAAGTATAAAGGTATATTAAATAAGTTAGTTAGTATTACTAATAGTATAGGTTATAGTAAGATATATTAAGTTTACTACTATATTACTAATATATAAAAAGACTTACTCTTAGGTATTAATTAAGTAAAGATTTATAAACTATAAATTTTATTTTAAAATAATAAGACTTGGAAATATTTAATAATATAAAAATACTTTATATTTATAAGGTATTTAAAGTAAATTTACTATAAGAGAAAGAATATAATTATATTACTAATGCTAGCCTTAGTATAGGTTAAGGAGATACTAAAGAATAATAAAAATAAAATAAGCTTATAAATAATAAAGGGTAATATAAGAGAACCTTAGCCTAATATATAAGGTAAAGATAATAAGTAAGTAAGTAGTAACTTAGCTATAAAGAAGCTACTAAATATATATACTAAGTTTATAAATATATTCTTAAAAGAACTTATAGACTAGCTTTTAGCCTTAGGAGGTTATATATATATAATTAAGCTAATTAATAGTAAGATACCCCTTTAGGGACTAATTTATAACTTTATTAAGAAAAAGCTATAGGTTTTTTATAAATATCTTACTAATATATAGTAAAAAGAATAGATTTAATAATTAATAAGTTCTTTAGGTGCTTTAATTTTATTTATACTAAAGAAAGAAGGTTAGCTTAAGCTATATATTAACTATTATAGCTTTAATAAGGTTATAAGGAAGAATAAGGCCCTATTACTACTAATTTTAGAGATTTTTAACTAATTAAAAGGGGTAAAGGTAGTAATAAAAATTAACTTAAAAAATATATACTATTAGCTATATATTTATAAGGGTAATAAGTAAAAAATAGTGTTCTATTATTAATATAAGTACTTTAAATATTTTATAATACTTTTTAGCCTTATAAATACGCTAGCTATCTTTTAAGAATATATTAATAATACACTAGAAGAGCTTATTAATACTATCTATATTATTTATCTTAATAATATTTTAATTTATAGTAGTAACTTAGTAGTATATAAGGGGTATGTTAAATAAGTCCTATAGAAACTCTAAGAGGCTAAGCTTTATACTAACCTTAATAAATATAAATTCTCTATAATATATATTAGCTTTCTTAGCTTTATAATAACGCCTAATAGCATTAAAATAGAGCCTAAGCGTATTTAGGCAGTAGTAGAGTGGTAGCTACCTTATAGTGTGTTAGATATTTAATGTTTCCTTAGATTTATAGGATTCTATAGATGCTTTATTTAGGGATATAGTAAAATTACTATCCTACTCACTAACTTATTAAAAGGAGATGTTACGCATCGCGGGATCCCTAGGTTCCTCTTAGCCTAAGCTCTTCGGACCCCGCGGACCATGATGCCCTAGTCTAGCCTCATATATCAGGCATCTGGCCAGATATGCCCATACTATATATTTTATGTAGTGTGAGCATTCTTAGATAGATTATTAATATATATTAGCTCCTTTTAGATATAATAGGTTATAAGCCCTATATATTCTAGATTTTTTAATGTTTTATTATTATCTTTATTTTAAACCTATATTATATTTTACTATATTTAGTATATATATTTTTTAGATATATAATAGAACTAATAGTATTAGTATCTATATTGAACCTAAACCTTATAATTAAGGCCCTTTTTCCTTTAATTAGTTATTTTTATTTATTTAGCCCTTTATTAATTCTTTTTTATAATAAAAATATATATAAGTAAGGATTTAAATATATAACCTTAGTATTTAAGTGTATAGAATTAGTCCTTATTATTATAATATAAAATATTATAACCCCTAATATTATAAGAATTTTTTATAAAGTCTTTTAAAAAAAAAAGCCTTTATTATAACTACCTTTACTACTAGCTAAGTTTTAATATTCTAAAGTTTAAAACTACTTAGTTATTAGTTTAATTAAAAAAGTAATTATAAATTATTAAGTATAGTAAATTAAAGTAAAGTAATATTTACTAACTAAGCTAAGGTATAACTAAGTAAAACTTTATAATTTTTTCTTTTTTTATTATTAAGGTATAAAAGATGCTTATTATAAACCTATTAATCTTTAACTTTATAATCTCTATATAAGTATAGGCTATATAGTAATTTAACTAAAATAGTATACTACCTATACTAATAAACTATTTAATTAAATTAATAATTCTTTAGTATTAAATATTAAGTTATAAGGTTATTAATAAAAGGTCCTTATAATATATAATTCTTACTATAATAAGCAATTAAAATATATCTCTATAGCTATAAAAGGCTAACTAAAGCTATAATATAACTAATTCTTTTAGTATAAAGAATATAATATTAAAATCTATATAAATTATACCTCTAAAGGGTTCTAAAAATTTTAAAGAATAGGAAATCTTTATAAAAATATATATTTATATTCTTAGCCTTACTAGCTACTTTAAAGGTATAATTTTATAGTCTTAAAAAACTAATAAAAAATATACCTTATTAATATATTTAGTATAGTAAATACTATTTATATATATATAAAAAAATATCCTTAGAGCGGGATAGGACTATAAAGGCTATATAATAAACCTTATATAGCTTATTTATAATAATTATAGCTTTTAAGCTAATATTATTATTATTAAGCTACTTAATAGCTTCTTTTAATTAAAAAGGTTAGAGTTCTTATTAATAAGGGCTTAGCTTAACTATTACTAAAATTTATAGTAAAGGATTAATAATATTATAACTTTATTTAATATTATATAGGTTACTTAAATACTTTAAGCAGTAAAGAGTGCTATACCTAATATTTATAATATATAGAAGATTTAAGGTTATAGTTCTAAAGGTTTAAAAAAAGAGAAGATATTAAAATATCTTATATATAAATTAAATAAACTAGCTAAGGATTAAAAAGCTAGTTTTTTTATAAAAAGGTTTTTATAAGGAAAATAAGAAAAGAAAAAAGCAATAGAATTAATAACTCTTAAATATAGCTATATAATCTTAGCTAAATACCCTTTATATATAAAAAATATATATTAAAAGCTTTATTTTAAACTTTAACCTATATAGGTAAAGTTTACTTAAGAAGGGAGCTTTATAAAGGTATTTATACTAAAAAGCACTGCTTTTTTTAATATTATATAAGTAGAAAGTATATTTAGTAGTATAACTATAGGTATTAATAATAATTACACTACTACTACTAATTATAATAGACTTATAAGGCATAACTATATTCTAAATACTAAATATAGCAATTATACCTTTAATTTAATAAAGTAGTTTATATACTTAAATATTAATATAAAAATTAAACTAATAACTACTAGTAATAGTTAGCCCCTTACTATTAAAGAAATTAGAATAGTTAAATTACCTATTAAGGGAGGATATTTTAAGCTACTAAATACCTAACTAGCCCTTAAGGTAGAAGTTAATATAATTTCCCTAGGTCTTCTCTATTAAGCTAGTATTATTATAAATAGGTCTATAGACTAACTAATTATAAAGTCTTTATTATAACTTATAGCTTTCTTTTACTAGGCTTTTAATATTATAGTATTAAAGCTTTATACTAAAGAACCTTACTTTAACTTTATAGTGTTATTCACTAAAGCTATTATAAAAAATATAGAATATAGCCTTTTATATAAGAGACTTAGGCACACTAGAAAGGATTAAATAGTCTATATATATAAAGAAGTAGGCATATTAATTAATTTAATATTTATAAGTAATTTTTACTATAAAGCTTACTATTTTATAAAAGCTAATTAAATTATTTATTAAGAACTATAACTTAACGTTAACGCTTTTCTTAAGCATATTTTTTAGAATTATATTATATATAAACTAAAGGGATTTAGCAGTAAGAACTATACTTTATATATAATTAATGCTTTTATTTATTTTTATTAGGTTATTCTAACTATAAGTTATAAGAATTTATAGAAAGCTATAAAGGCGTAGCAGACTGCTATAGAAAATATAAGCAGTAAATTTACTATAAAGTGCTTCTATACTAATAATACTATAGAATTCCTAGGTAAAAAGTTTATAAATTACTACTATAAAAAAGGCATTATTTATTACACTAGGGCTCTTTATATTCCTACCTATTAAGGCCTTATTAAAAAGGCTAGGAAAACCCTTATAGATATAGCTTAAGCATTAATAATTAGTACTAAGCTTCCTAACATTCTTTAGCCTTATACTATAAAGCATATAGCTAAAATTATAAATATTCTACTAATAAGTGGCACTCCTAGTGGAAAATCGCTATAATAAGCTTTTTTTAATAAAATTAGGCTTATTAATAACTTATTAATTAAGAATCTTTATATATAGGGGTGTATTGCTTATATATAAATCCCTAATAAAAGATATATAAAGGCATAGAAAATATCCCTTAGAGTAAAAAAGGGGCGCCTTATAGGTATAAAAGGTAATAAATATTATCTATTTAAGGTTTAGCTACTTAAAGAAAGCTATATTATAAAGGTATAAGATATTTAATTTTAAAAAGACCCTATAATATCTTATAACTCTACTAATAAAACTAAATTTATTACTAAATTAGTTAATCTAGTGTTTAAAGAAGAGAGCAGAAGGATTATTACTCTACCTTTTATAGATCTAGTGTATAAGGCTAACCCTTTACTATAAGATAGGATCTAATAATATATAATGCAGTTTAGTACTATAAATGCCTTATAAGGTTATAATAATACTAAAAATATATTTAGAGGTAACCTTTTATCTAATTAGATATACTAAAGGTTAATTACTCCTCCTAATAAACCCCCTTTATATTATCTCTTTAGTTTACTAAAAATAATATTAAAGAACCTACTAAAATTATAGTAAAAAGAGCTACTTATTATATTTAAGTAACTTAAAGAACTAGTTATTAACCTTAATAAATATAAAACTAAGGCTTTTTTTAAGCCTATTCCCTTTATTAAAAATATAAAGATAACTAACGCGCTATATAATATAAATTACACTAATATAAATAATATTATTATAATAGCTAAGTTATTAAAAGTAGTTACTAATAAAGTAACTCTTTTATTTTAAAAAGATAAAATATAATAAGTATTAAAGGACTATAGAGAGAGAATTATATACTTTTAAAGCTTAAAGTCTATTAACTAAGAATCCTTATCTTCCTAACTTAGTATATAATAGTTATTATATATAGGCATATATAAGAATTATCTATATATTATAATATATAGTTAAAAATATACTTTTTCTAATAGCTCTATAGAGCTAAAACAATTAAACCTTATATATTATAATAACAATGCTATCTATAACTTAAATAACTCTATAAACCCCTTATATTATATAATAATAGTGTAAGTAGCAAGCATAGCTAATACAAAGATATATATACTATTAAATTAGTTTAAGGTATATAAACTACCTAATTATTAAACCTTTTAATAGCTAGCTAAGATTAAAGAATTATAAAAAATATAATAAAAAGATAGTTAGTATCTTATATATATACTTAAGAATACTATTATTTTTAATAGCTAGTAGGTTTATACTATTAAATATTTTATTAATAAACTACCTTTTCTAAAGGCTTACTAGGTTATTTATAGTAACTA
>SRPW01000046.1:0-54872 GCA_018360225.1 Claviceps pusilla | reverse complement strand
CCTATTACTCTATATAACTTATAGCCCCTTAGTAGAACTATATAATTTATAATAAGGAATTGCTTAGTATTATTTTATACCTTAAGGTATAGTCTACTAAACTCTATAGTATCTTCTAACTATTTATAATTCTTACTAACTATAAAAACTTAGAATACTTTATAAGCCCTTATAAAATATTAAAACACTAGGTATACTAAGTAGAGACTCTCTTACTCTTTAATTTTTACCTTTACTACTACTTAGGTTCTTAGGCAGTGTATCTTAATACACTATTCTACTATAAATAAAATAAGTTAGGAGAACTTATAAAGACTTAGCTATTATTTTATTTAGTATTAGCTATATACTTATTATAACTACTCTACACTCTTTTAACCTTTATATTAAGGTAGGAATAGACCCTAGCTAGCGTTTTCCTAGCTAATTCTTAGGGCTATAACTTCTTTATAAATAACTATTTATAAAGCCTTTAGAATTAAGGCATATAAGCTAATCCTATATACTAAGTAAAGATTAAGGTAGTATAATTAAGGGCTTAGAAATTCCCTATTAAGGCAGCTATATATTAATAGATTAGTAACTATACTATAAATGCTTATAGGGCTTTACTATTTTATAGCTACTTTTAGGCACTATAGTATAAGCCCCTTACTACTATATTAATTTAATAGACCTATAACTTGCCCCTAATAGGCTACCCTAGGAAGAATATAACCTTTTAGGCTCTTTATTATAACTACTACTAGGAGAGTATATTAATAAATATTATATAGTATATATATAATTGCTATTATTATAGGGCTTAAAAGAGCTAGCGCTTATGCTAAAGCCTTTTATAGCCTATCCTAGCGCTAGATAGGTATTAGTTATAAATATTAGTAGACTTTATAACTAACTTTCCTACTACCTCTTTAAACACTTCTTAGTTTCTTATAGTTATTATAAACTATCTCTTAAAATATATTTAATTAAAAGCTATAATAAGTATAAGCGCTAAGGCATATGCTTAATACTTTTTAAACTATTAGTAGTGTTTCTATAAATTCCTTTTAAGTATTATTTTAAACTAAGGCTTAGATTAAGTAAGTAGCTTTTAGTTAATACTCTACTCCCTTATAGGCATTAAGTAGCTTCTCTTTATATCTTATTATCCCTAAACTAATAGTAGTATTAAATGTATAAATTAAGAGGTTTAAATAATATTATAAGTTATAGTTTCTTTTACTTAAATAAATTAGCCTATATATTTAGTAGTATGCTAGCTTACCTTTAATAACTATATATTATTAGTTACTAGCCTAAGCGCCTATATAGCACTTTATAAGTTTAATATTAACCTAATCTAGTATATACTAGCTTTAATATAGAGCTAGATATCCCCTAAGGGATAAGTAGTTTAGTTCTTTAAATATATTTAATAGAGAATAGCGCTTACTTAAGCTACTATTAACTTTACTTAATAGTATTAATAAGAGTCTTTTAATTAATTATATTATTTAGTAGAGTAGTACTAGCTAAAGAATAAGGTTTAGCTTAGCCTTTATAATATTTATACCCTTTAACTAAGTAAGAAGTTAGATTAGGTTATAGCTAAATACACTATACTTAATATCCTAATGCCCCTTACTATTAAACTAAATATTCTAAGCAGTATTTACCTTATTTTCTATATTAATTTAATAAAGTATATAGTAAATAATCTACTCCCTTTTTAGGTTTTACTTAACTCCTAATTAAGCCCTATTTAGCCCTAAGATAATAGTATAAATATACCCTATAAGTATTAAGTTAAGTATATCCTAGCTATAAAGAATACTAGAGGCTATAGTAATTACTATAATATATTAATTAAATAGGTTAGCTATATATAGCTAATATAAAAACTACTTAAAAATCTAAAGAATACTAAGGCCTTAGTATATTTTAAATTATAATAAAGTAATATATATTTTAATAATAAACTAATATAAGTATACTATAATTCTTAATTAATACTATATAGTATACTATTAAATATAAATTTAGACCCTACTAAGCCCTATCTAAGCTTTATTCTAACTATAATATTTTAATATATTACTACTACCTACCCTTAAATAGAGTAAATAAAGTAGCTTAATAAATCTTTTTCTTTTTTTTTTCTTTTTATAGTACTTAAATAATATAGCTATAGTAAGTAAGTTAAGTAAAGGTAAAGGGGGTAACTCCTAGCTAATAAGAAATATATTAGCCTTTTATAACTTTAGGCTAAAGAAGTCTAAGGGTAGCCTAGAGGAAAGTAATAAGAATAGAATATACTAAAGAAGAATAAATAGTAATATAATATTAGTAAAGAGTAGCATAATAGTAATAAAAAAAGGCATAGTAATAGTAAGTAAAGGCATATTAGTAATAGAAAGGGGCTTTAATAACTAGCTAACTTATTTAAATAGAATACTAGAAGGTAGTAATATATATAATATTATAAAAAGGGATAGTATAGATATATATACCTACTCCTTAGGTTATAGGGGTAGATAAAATAATAAAAAAGGCTAATATAACTAGTAATTAGTAAATAAATCTTAATATATAAGCATTAGCTACTTAACTTAGTGCTATACTTTAAATAACTAAGTATTAGTATAATTAACACTAGTTTTTAATAAGTAAATTATAGTAGGATTAATTATAATAGTAAGTAAGGAATATATAAGTATTTTATTAGTAGTAGCTTAAGATTATTTTAATAGCTAGAAGGAAGGTATAGGTAAGAAACTAGTAGTAATAGTAGGTATAGTATACTTCTTAATAGTATATAAAGTAGTAGTAAAGTAGTTATATAGTGCCTTAAAAGGCTTATTTAATATAACCTTCTTCCCCTTACTATTAAGGGCATTATAAGTAAGGAAATAAGGTACCTTTATAGCTTTATTATAATAAATAGCTACTATAATCTTATAAGTAAGGCAGTAAAGGGTAGGACTTTAAGTAAATATAGTAGTATTATATATATAAGTTACCTTTCTCCTTTAACACTCTTTATAGAAGTACTAAGGGCCTAGGGTATATAAAAATAGTCTATTATTTACTATATATATAAGATAGAATAAATACTAAATATTTAGCTAGTTAAGATTAATAGAGGTAAATAACTTATTCTTAAAGTTGCCTTTAACTTTATAATAGCTTAAGATATAGTAGCTATTTAAAGGTAAAGGAGGGGGAGGTAAAGTATTAATAGTAGTAAATATAATCTTATTATACTTAGTTTTAATAAAATAGAGTAGTAGGGATAGAAAAGCTTACTATTTAAATCTAATAAGTAATAGTAAGGGATCCCTTATTAAATATTAATAAATAAGTATAAGGATAGTATAAGTATTAATAAAGAATAAGTAAGAAGTAATAAGTATTTATATAGAAGACTTAAAGTATATAAAATTTTAATAAAGAAAATAATAATAGGATTATATTTATAAGTATAAAGGGAGTAGATTAGAGATTTATAGTTAGTGTCTTAGGTATAATTAGCTAGCTAATTTAGAATTTTAGGGATTTCTATTTTAGGTTTGTTTTTATTAACCTTAGGCACTAGAGTATAACTAGCTAGAATAAATAGCTTTACCTAAAGTATTATATTATAGACACTTAAGTGTTATTATTATATTCTATTTGCTTATTAACTATTTAATAGCTAAAGGGCAGTAGAGTAGAGGGCTATATAATAGATTTAAGCTAAAGGCTTAGATCCTTAGCGTAGTAGGAGAGGAGTATATATAGTAACTCACTATACCTATAGGGCAAACCCTATAAACACATATTATATATTAAATAAGCACGTAGTAGAGGGAGATAGCAGTCTTCCCTTCCTCCTTATAGATAATAATAACTTTATCAACACTAGATTACAGTCGCCATCTAGGCTAGTCCATAACATATTATATTAATAAAGCCTTAGAGAATGCCTTAGGGGTTTATATAATAGCTTCTTTTAATAATATTCTTATTTATACTAATAGTATATAGAAAGAGTATATAAAGTGTATAAAGAAAATTCTCTCTTACTTATAATAAGCTAGCTTATATTTTAATATTAATAAGTATATACTTTATATAACTAAAGTAAAATACCTAGAGTTTATAATTTAAGCTAGCTATATAATATAGCTAAACCTAGCTAAAGTAGCTATTATTTATAAGTTAAAGGTACTAATATAGCTATAAAGTATATATAGCTTCGTAAGCTTTATAAACTTTTATTAGTAATTTATAGCTAACTTTTGAAATTTCATTAAGCTCTTACTTAACCTTACTAAGAAAAAGGTTTTATTTATTTAATCCTTAGTATACTAAATAATATTTTTATACTTTAAGGATATATTTTTATTAGCTTTTATTCTAGTTTTATAAGACTTCATATTAAATATAGTAGTTAAAGCTAATATATTCAAAAAGGTATGTAAAGGTTATTTTTTAAAATATAATATAGTAAATATACTATAGCTAGTAACCTATTACTTTATAGAAGTTATAGCTCTTTAATAAAACTATATAATTTATAATAAAAAATTACTTAATATTATATCATACTTTAAGGTATAGTTTACTAAACTTTATAGTGTATTTTAATTATTCATAATTCTTACTAACTATAAGAACTTAGAATATTTTATAAGCCTTTATAAAATATTAAAATATTAAGTATACTAAATAAAAACTCTCTTTTTTTTTAATTTTTACTTTTATTACTATTTAGGCTTTTAAGTAGTATACTTTAATATACTATTTTATTATAAATAAAATAAGTTAAAAAAACCTTTAAAGACTCAACTATTACTTTACTTAGTGTTAGTTATATACTTATTAAAACTACCCTATACCCTTTTAACTTCTATACTAAGGTAATAATAAACCCTAATTGTTACGTGCTGGATGTTACACGTAAGTTGGGGGTACTTATGCAATAGGTGTGGTACGTTATAAAGTTATAAAGAGAAGGAACACTTAAGTTATAGGTAGGTAGTTAAGTATATATATAGTTAAAGTTATTTCTTATAAGAAGAAGAGAGAGCAGAACCCTCTTATATATAGTGGGTTCTACTATTAGGTGTAAACTATAATAGGTCCCCTCTTTATAGAAGAAAATATAGCTTATTTTAAGCTAGCTAAATAAGAATAAAATAAAATAAAGTTATAAGAAGCTATATATAAAGCTAAGAAAGTAGAAGGAAAAGAGATAAAACTATTAAAGTTAGTATATAGCTAAGTTATAGACTAACTTATAGAAGTTATACTAATTGAGGAAAGAAAATATAAGTAAGTAAGCTATTATAGTGCTTAATAACCTTAGTAAAACTATTATATACTTATAAGGTTATATACCTAGTATATTGCTATATTCTATACTTTTATATAATTTATAATTATTACTTACTTTTACTATTACTATATATTTCTTTATTATTATTAAATATATTGCTACTATTATTAAATATATTACTAATAGCTAAGTTTACTTTATTAGAATTACTATTAAGTTTACTATTAGCTATTTTAGTATTACTATTACTATTCTTAGATTCTTTACTAAATAACTCTAAATTATTATTATTTTTATCTTTACTTATGCTTACGGATATATTTAAGTGTATTATTAGAAGGTTAATATTTATAGTCATAGTAAGGGTTATAAAGGTAAACTAAAGAATATACCTAAGAACTACTTATTTATAGTAGCTTATACTAATATTTAAGGTATTAATATTAAGCTTTATTATAGTAAACTTAGATTTATTTTAATAAATACCTAGCTATACTAGTTTATAGAGTAATTTTAGGTTAAAGTTAAGCCTTCTTACTACTATAAGTAAAGCTAGGCTATATATTTCTTTTTATATATTATTAGTATAGCTATTAAATTTAGTAGTAATTCTATTAAAATAGGTTTTAAGGGTATAAAGTTTTATAATCCTTTCTTAAATAGCTTATTAATATACTTTAGTTAAATATAACCTATATTTAAAGAAAATCCTAGTAGTATTATATATTTTATTAAAGTATATAGAAATATTATATAGAAGTCTTTAGCTAAAGTAGAATTTAATATAAAAAATAAAGAAATTAATAATTTATAGTGCTAAAGGGTTATTTAGTACTATTAGCTTATTAAGGTTTTAATAGTTTATTACTAATTTAATACTATTATATATATAGGTTTAAAAATCCTACCTTATAAAGGTTTCTTTAATTTTAATAGTAATAAGTATAGAGAGCTAAATAAAAGCTTTTATACTAAGCTTTATAATATATTAAATAAAAGCTTTATTAAAGGGCTTATTCCCTTTATTTTTAAGGAGCAAATATAGCTAGTATAGCTTATAGAGTAGAAACGTTTTATAAAACTTACCTTTAATAAAGTCTTTAGTATTTATAACTCTAAATAGCTTAAAAATATAGAGTAAATTCTTAGGGAGCTTAGGAATAGTAGCTAGAATTATATAGTAAGCCTTAGAATATAAGTCCTTTAGCTTAGTAAGGCACTTAAAGGTATACTTATAAAGATAGGTAATTTTAGCCTTTATATTTAAGGTTTTATAAGTAAGTATAATAGTTATATAATTAGCTATAGTAATAATATTTTAAATAAGGCTATAGGTTTATATTAGTTATATATAAAAGTCTATAAATACTATATAGTAATAGCTATTATATAATTGTTGGGATTTATCCTAGGATAACATAGGTGAAGGGCACAACGCAGGACGTCACTATCATTATAGGGTCTGCGTGTATCTCAAGGTGCTCTTACTTCTTCTAAGTGTGTGGCCTAGCTAAAGGGGTCTTTATAGTATATTCCGTGGGAGGCCACGGCAGGCCACGGGATGTGTAGAGTTTTCGCTAAGGGTTCTGACCTATAGGAATAGCTGGATTCCCCTCGTGGCTTGGCTGGCCGGGTCAATCCGGGTTAATACGGATTTACCCGTTGTTGACATTCTGACCCGGAAAATGCAGCGATTTCGACGATTCTAACACTAGGAATTCTCTCTTCTTTATAGAAGGAATTGCTTAAAAAAGCTTATATAAGTCTTAAAAAATAGGGTTCTATATATAAAAAAAATAGATAGACTATCTAATCTAATAATGGGTTATAGGTCTACTGAAGAAAAGAAGTGAAAAACAATAAATAGGACTTTCCAAAGTCCTTCCCACCTCTCCTTATAGAAGCTCGCTCTTCTATACACAAATCCTACACATAAATCCCACACATTTCTTGTCATACACCCTAGCTTAGGGCTACATCCCTTATACTTTTCTCTTCTTTATAGAATTATTTAACTTATTAGTTAGAATACTCCTTACAGGAAAAGGTTAGTTAGGGGGCTGCCCCGAATGTATTTATAGCTTTCTAAGCTGGATGTATGTCATTAGTGTTAGAGTTAGACTTAGGTTTAGGTTATCCCTTAAATGCATGTAAAAATACATAATATTTTTGCTCTAAGGGTTATCCCTTATGTCTTAGGCTCTTCCACTAATCCTCTTTAGCTTCTTACTGCTCTCATGCTATGTAAGATATTAACCAACATCTAGGTTTATAGCACACAAAGCACACTAGAGGGAAGCCTCTTTGTTGTTGTGATCGGTCACTGAGGAACCAATTAGATGATCGCTTATGATGGCGGCGGGCTTCTTCGTGTTTTCGGGAGGAAGCTGCAGTCAGCCATTAAGATGACCATAAATCCGCTGGTTATATAATTTATAGGCATTTGCAAAGGTCTCTAATAAGTCCCTTAAAGGTAGGGGAGCTTAAAAACATTGTAAGCCTAAATTCTAGCACGCTACTAACAGTAGCGATTAGTTATTGCCAAAGCTCTATATCCTTAGTGGAAGGGTTGTAAAGTCTACGGTGGATATAGCAGAGCTGCTTAATAAGCAATTCAAGGCATTAAAGCTTATTCTTCTTAGGGTTCTTTAAAGAAACCTTCTAAAAAGTTAGGGAATTCCACTCTATATAATAGAATTGCCTATTACTTTTAGTCTTAAAGTAATTCCTAATAGCGTTAGCTAGGTCTCTAACTATAAGGCCTTTCCTAGCTAATTTATGGATATAGTAGGCAAGGGCATTATCTTTAAGGATAATTAGGAATGCTCTTACCTATAGCTCTTCAGGCACACAACTTCATAGGCATTGGTCTTTAAAGACAAGCATTTTTAGACCTAGGAAATTATATATCTTTCCGCTGTATTTCTTATCATTTATGTAGGTTTTGTTAATGTCTAAGAGAATTTAGCAGGCTTAGTTAGGGGTCATTGTCGTTGTTAGGGTTAACGCCATTAGCAGCAGCAAAAATTCAACTGGTTGTTAGGTTCTTCCTTATTATTATAATAGGAGGTTAATTAATTATGGGTTTTAGCTTTAGCGCGTTTGCTAATCAATTAAATAGGCATCTTATGATTTCCATAAGGAGGTTATAGGCTTTACCACAAAAGGAGAAGGTTATTAAAAAGTAGCTTAGCTAGGAAACCATGCTTTAATCTACTCTTCTAAGGCTGTGATAAGGGCAGCGAGGGAGTTAGCGTGGTATTCGCAGCCAGTCCTTATAGGAACGTCTCTTTATCTAAGGAATATATGTAATTCCCTACGTAAGCTTAATAGTACCCTCTTAAAGTCTTTAGCGGTCTAACTAGTAAAGTCTTTATAGAATGCATTAAAAAGCTTAAGACCTTTCCACTATGCTTTAGAATAGTAGTCTAGGATAAAGGCTATTTAGTTAATAATGTACTAATAGTCTTAACGCTTTTCTGGTTTATTCTTACAATAAATTCCCTAGTTAGGGCTAATAATTCTTCCGAATCTAGAGATTATTAAGGGGAGGGAGGGGTCTGTGTCTAGCGATATTTATAGTAAAGCAGTATCACTAGCACCACTTTATAAAGGGTCGCGAGAACCTTCTTTATGGGTTAACATCCTTATAATCAGATGGTCTGATATTCTAGATGTCGGATTTAGCAGGCTTTTGGCTGAGATTTCATTCTAGTTAGTTAATCCCTATACAGGCTTTAGTATAATGAAGGGTTAGTTAGTTAATGGATAAGGTTTTCCTATGGATAATAGTGTGAACCACAAGATTCTATGCTCTTAAAGGTCGATTCTAGCTAACGTAGCGAAAAAGAATCTATTTCTTTTATAAAGAAGCTGCGTTTCTAGAAGCCTAATTCTAGCTAATATGGCGAAGGAACCTTCTTCTCTTAGTATAAGCACTTCCACAATGTATAGGAAGCACTTATTTCTTCTAGGGATAATTCCTAGCTAATCTATAAGTATATTATTAAGGATAAGAGAGCTTACTAATTAGTGTTAGGATTTATTCTAGGATAATATAGGTAAAGGGCACAACGCAGGACGTTACTATTATTATAGGGTCTGCGTGTATCTTAAGGTGCTCTTACTTCTTCTAAGTGTGTGGCCTAGCTAAAGGGGTCTTTATAGCATATTCCGTGGGAGGCCACGGCAGGCTACGGGATGTGCAGAGTTTTCGCTGAGGGTTCCGACCTATAGGAATAGCCGGATTCCCCTCGTGGCTCGGCTGGCCGGGTCAATCCGGGTCAATACGGATTTACCCGTTGTTGACATTCTGACCCGGAAAATGCAGCGATTCCGACGATTCCAACAATAATATTAAAACTTAGTAAGGTAAGGATTTTCTAGAAAGTAGTTAATAATAGTAATATTAAAAGGGATAGAAATATTATTTAGTAAAGGGGTATTATTATTTATAAGTAGGAAGAAACTTTATAGTAATTATATTAATATAAGGCTTTTATGTTTTAGTAGTATACTAAAGCACTTAAGCTAAAGCCTTAATTAAAATAAATATAGGAGCTTTAAGGTATTATAGTATTTTATAACTTAAGGCACTTATTATAGTTAGAGGGATTTACTATATTTATTATAGTATACCTTCCCTTATAGCTTAAGGTAAGAAAATATATATATACTCTATTTATATTTAATATATACTAAATATAAAAGGGATCCCCCCTAAGATTTTATATTTTTAGTAATAATTATTATAAAAACCTATAAACTTTATTACTTTTATACCTTTTATTAATTCTAACTCTTTAAAACAATAACTTATTATAAAATACTTAAAATTACTTATAGTAAAGTAACTACTAGAATTCTAAAATAGGGTACTATTAAAATATTAGTATAAAAAATAATAGAAAATACTAGAATATAGCACTAAAGGGATTATAAGAGTTTCTTTTTTATAGTATAGCTTTTAAGCTACTTATAGTAGCTTATTAGCACTTAGTATATATAGAATACCTTTACTAGGGAGTTAGGGTGTTATTTTTATTATACTTAGTGGATTTTATTATAGTAAAAGTCTTAGAGGTACCTTTAGTCTTAATAGTTTATACCTTAGCTTTAATAACCTTTACTTTAAACTAAAGTAATTTAATAAAGGATTTAATAGTAGAAATTAAAGCTATTATAGTAGACTTATATTTTTTTAATATAGTAAGGTAGGATTCTATATCCTTAATAGTTTTTACTATAAGTATAGACTTAACAGCCTTTATAATTTTAGCATTAACTATTCCTAGAGCGTTAGTGTTTATAATATTATAAATATTTATAAGGCCTTTAATGCTATTATAGTGTATTATAAATATTTTACTATAGTTTATTATAGTAGACTTAAAGGCTTTTATAGCTATCTTTAATACTAAAATATATATAAGGACCTTATTCTATATATTAAATAACTATTTAGATATAGTAATAGCTACTTAGGCGCTTAGCTTAAGGATTTTTATAAGGTAGGACTTGCTAATTATTACTAAAAGGCTACTAAGGGTTTTATTTAGGTAGCTAAAAGCATTACTTATATATTTAGTAATAATAATAAACTTTACTAGAAACTAGGAGGTTTAGGAATAGTTTTTATAGCTATCTTTATTTTTTTAGATAAAAACTACTATTTAAAGGGAGTTTTAAGTAGTGTAAATTATAAAGAGTTCTAATTTATTTTTAGCTTAAGCTTTATTACCTTTTATAGTAGCTACTATAGCTTTATTACTTTAGGTATTAAGTCTCTTAAAAATATTAATATAATAGGCTACTACTTTTAAGTATAGCTTATAAAAGGGATTATTTTTTTTAATACTAAATTTATTATAGCTAATTTTAGCTTTAGCTTTAGTAAATTCTATACTATAAATATAAAGGGCATCCTTAAGGGTTTAATTCTTTTTCTTAAGTCCTTATTTATTAGTATATTACTACTTTATATAGTTTTTTTTTATATTAACTATAGTAATAAAGTTAATATTATTTAATATATTATAGGGTATATATATCTTACTACTAGCTTTTATAAATTAGTAAAGGTGCTAGTATATTACTATATTAGTAATATATTTCGCTACCTTCTTAATAATAGTTACTAGCTTATTAATTAGGTTTATTAAAAATAGGCTTATTAAGGTTTTTTTCTTAATATTATTAGTATTATCTAACTCTTAGTTAGAGTTTATAGTATTTATATTAAAGATATTCTTATTTATATTATAGTTAGCTATAGTAGGCTAAGGTATAGTATAAAGTATACTTAAGTTATTACTATCTTTACTATAAGACTTACTACTTTAGGTAGTAGGAATGCTGCCTAGCTAGCTAGTTAGGATATTAGTTTTTGAAAAATAGGAATTAAATATAAAACCTAATAGGTTAGCTAGGTTAATATTATAGGAATCTATATTATTTTTAAAGTCTAAGGCTAACTACTTCAAAAAGCTTATAGAAAGTTAGTAGTAAGAATAAGGCTTAATAAGGGCTTTAATATATAAGTATAAAAAAAATATAGGAGTTTACTATATATATTTTATGAAAACTTTTTCTAGCTTAACTTTTACTAAGGTTTAGTGTAATAATTAGTAAAACTAGTGCTAATAGTCTTTAGTTAGTAGATTTAATATATAATAGAAATCCTTAGGGAGGTTAAGAGTTTAAGTAGTATATCTATATAGGCTAAGGAAAGATATAAATTAAGTATAAATAATTACTATAAGGAAAAAGGTAGTAATATATAAAATTTTTAAAGAAAAAAAAGATAACAAAGTAAAGAAAAAAAGGTAAAAAAAAGGTAAAAGAGTATAGAAAGTAAAGGATTTTATATACCTTAATAAGGCTTTATAAAAGTAAGCTTAAAGTAAGCTTTTATAGTATATAAGGAGTTAGAAAATAATTCATATTTTCTACTAATAGGGAATTCTCTATATATATTTATAAAATTAAAAATAAAGCTAGTATAATTAAGATTTTATTAATTAAAAGGCACTATAAAGCCTTTTTTATAGTATTCTTTATTCTAATTAATAATATTCCTTACAAGGTACTTATTAACTATTTTAGTAGTATTAATATATATTTCTTCCTTAGAAATCTACTAATTATCTTTAGTAAAGTATTCTTTTTAGTAAATTAAGAAATAAATATAAAGCTTCTTACCCTTTTTTTAAAAGATTTATATATAATAATTTTAGATTCTTTTAATTTCTTAGTAATTTACTTTACTTAATTTAGTTAAATTTATTAGTAGTAATACTAATTTAACTCTTTTAAAAGAGTCTTTACTTTATTATAGTTTTTAAATATAAGCTATAGAAACTACTAGGTATATTCTTAAAGTTAGTAAGAAATTTAGGTAAAAGGAGAGGGAATAGATTTATTTAAATTAATAAAAAGGTTTATTACTATAAATAACTTATAATTAAATATAAGTTTATTAAGTAATTAGTTAATTAAGGCTATAGCTATATTATTAAGGTAGTATTAAAGCGCTAGAAACATTAAAAGGCTAAGGAATATTTAGGTTAGTTACTATATAATATTATATTATAATAATTATAGTTTAGTTTTTATGCTTTATTATTCTATTAGTTCATTAATAATATACTATAGTTAAAAGGAATTTTACTCCTAGCTTATAGAAAAGTATAGTTTAGAGGTTAGAGATAAACTTAAGGTCCTTATTATTAATAATTTTATATAGTAGTGCTTAGTTAGTAAAGTAAAGTTTTTTTAGTAGGAGTTTAGCTTAGATTTCTACTAAATACTCTTTATAGCTAAGAATAAGAATTATTTTCTTACTAAAAAGATAGTTTATTAAGTAAAGTAAATTATAGGTAGTAAATTCTTTTACTACCTATATTATATTTATAGAGCTAACTTTTAGTATATTTATAATAAAATTTAATAAAATACTATAAAAAGGCACTAGCTTTATTTAAAAAAGTCTTATCTCCCCTAGGGCTTAAAATTAAAGAACTATGTTTTTTCTATAGATATTATAGTGCATTATATAGATATATATCTAGCTGCTTATTTATAGAAAGTAAATAGTAAAGAGCTCCTTAGCTATTCTCTTTATACTAAAGTAGTAAGTATTATTATAAGTTAGTTAAAGGAAAGCTTTTATATAGTTTTAAGGGATATAGAGTTAGTATAATTCTTTTAAATTATAGTAATAGAGAAGTTTATTGTTTTAAAGGTCCTAGCTATATAGGGGAATTTATAGTTAGTTTTAATTAGTTAAGTATTACCTCTCCCTATATATAGTAATACCCTTAATAACTTAGCTATACTTTATATTATATTAATACCTTATTATAATAAAATCCTTTTAATTATTATTTATAATACTAAAGGCTATAAATTTCTCTTTAAAGTATATATAAGTATTAAGTTTATTAAATTTACTATAGTTAGCTACTTCTTTATAGCTAATATTAATAAGTAAGTAAGAGAGTGTGTTAAATATTATATTTAAGGTATACGGGATATAAATAATATAGATTTTAAACTATAAGAGATAATTTATAACCTTAGTAAGCTTAAGGTTAGCTTTATTAAGATTTATTATTATAAGTAAGGTATACTTAATAATTTTCTTTGCTAGTAAGTAATTAGTAATAATATTTATAGCTAATAAGTTAACTTAAGCTATTTTTCTTAGCTTTCTTATTTTCTATATAATAATAGTAACCTTTACCTTTATTAAGCTATACCTTTTTTTAATAGCTAAGGTTAGCTAGGAGAGAAATAAAATAAAGTAAAGTTTATTACTATTAATATTCTTTTTAGGGATACTAATATTATTTTAGTTAACTATTAATTAAAAGGTATATAGGCTAAAACTCTTTTTATATATATTAACCTTAAAGAAAAAAGGCCTTTTAGGGTTATAGTACTAGACTAGAATCTTAATATATAGAAGTTTCTAAATTACCTTAAAGGATATAATTTTTTACTTAAAAGATATAAAACTTACCTACTAGGCTATATATTTTTATACTTACTTAAATAACTTAATAAAGACCTTATTTTTTTTATAAAGGTTTTAAAGAATTCTAGTTTTTTTATTTTATAAAGGTTTAATATATAAGTTAAACTAAGGGACCCTTATATAAAGGAATCTAGCTATACTTATAAAGGTTTTAAAACTTAAGAGTGTAGTAAGTATTTAGAGGTTTTTAAATACCTTAATATAGTTACTAATATTAGTAATACTCTTTATATTTATAATAAAACCTAAGAGCTAAATTAAAGGGTAGCTAATAAATAATTTCTTAGCTACTATATATAAATAGTATTTTTTAAGAATTTAGAATACTATTTTAAAGTAAGCTAGATATTCTTTAAGGGTATTAGAGAAAAATATAATATTATTAATATATACTTATATAAAGGTATAGTATTTATAAAATTACTTATTTATAAAGCGCTAAGTATATACTAAGGAATTCTTATATTCTTATATTATAATATAGAATACTTTAATTCCTTTTTTAGAGATAATTACTATTTAATTATAATATTTATACTATACTAAGAGTTAGTTAAAAAAACTAAAGGTATTTAGGAGGGATATTTAATACTTTCTATATATATTCTTAATAATATCCCTTTAGTTAAGTAAAGAGTATATATTTAGAATAATAATACTATTTATAGGCTTTATATTAATTACTACCCTTTCTTTATATTTTTTTTTAGTATTATACTAAATAAGAAAGCTAGGGTATTAGTATAGTGCCTTCTTACCTACCTTTAGGTAGAATACCTTACTAACTTTATACTTTTTATTAAAAATCTTATAAAATTTCTTAAAATCCTTTCTATTTAAGTAATATACTTATAAGTATTTTAGTTAGTTTTATTAGCTATTAATAAAGTTAATATATATCTACTCCTCCTTAGGTATTAGCACTACCCCTTAGTTATAGTAAATATTATATTTATTAGTAAGTTTAAAAAGTTTTTTTATAGCTATTAAGTTAAGATTTATAATTTTAATACTAAATCTATTTATAATAAATAGGATATTATTTAAGTATATAATACTATATAAAGGGACACTACTATTAACTACCTTAAAGTTAAGGTTATTAGTAATATCCTTATTATCTCTCTTTACCTTAAAAGGAAAGATATTCTTTAGCGCTACTAGCTTTTTATAGCTTTATAGAATATTAATATTATAACTATAGAAGGTAGAGAAGGTTTTAATATTATTTATAGTAAAGTAAGAGTTTATTAAGTCTAGGCCTTAAAGGTTCCTTAGCCTTTAGTTAGGCTTAATATAAATTAAAAGGTCTATAAAGTTATAGATTAGTAAGCATTTTATTTACTTATAATTTATAATATTATTAAAAATTTAGTAGTTCTTTAAGATAAAATAATAAATACCTATAGCCTTATATACTATATAATCCTTTTAGAAAACTAGTATAAATTCTAAGCTATATAGCAGTATAGTAACATTATATATTATAATAACCCTCCTAGTAAGAACTATATTAGTAGGTTAGAAAATATAGCTAGGTATAGTTATATTATATATAGATTAGAAAATAACCCTAGAGTTAATAAAGTTAATTTTAATTCTATAATTATATATAAAATCTATACTAATTAATAGTTTTAGTATAGGTTTCTTTATTATATTAGTAGTTATAATAAAGTAACTAAATACTAACTTCCCTTTAGCTTTACCCTTAATATAAAAGTTAAAGGTAGTAGTTTATATAATATAAAAAGAGGAATTTATACTATTTATAGGTTTAGGCTTTTAAGTTCCCTATTAAATATTATAACTATTTTATTAAAGCTACTTTTTATTAACTAATATTAATAAAGTTTTTATATTAAGGTAGATTTTATAGTCCTACCCTTAGTTATTAAAGTAAAGGTTTACTTTAAAATAAGTAGTTAACTTTTTTTTTTAGTAATTTTTAACTTATATAGCTATACTATAGCTTTAATAACCTAACTATTAGTTAGTTCTTTAAATACTATAATTTCTTTATAGTATATATTAAGGGGGAATATAGGTTTTTTAGTATAAAAAGTATTTATAAAGTTAGATTTATCCTTATTAAAGTTACTTTTAATAACTCTCTCCTTAACTATATAGTATTCTAATAATATTAAGTAAAACTCTTTAGCTTTTGTTTTTAAGTTATTTACTATAACTATATAGTTTATATTATTACTATCCTTAAGTACCTACTTTTTATTAAATTAGGGTTTATAGCCTTTATAGTTATAATAAGGGCGCCTAAAGGAGTTATAGTAATAGGTTTTAGCTTTTTTATATTACTTAGGGGTATTTAACTCCTTAGTATAGAAGGTAGCTACTAATATACCTTTATTAGAATCCTTAGGGGATTATTATAAAGCCCTTTTATAACCTTTATATAAATAACTATAGTTAGGTTAAAAAGGGTATAAGCAGCCCTATAGTTAGTAGTTTCTATATTTATATTTATTACTAAATTTATAATACTTTTTATAGCTTTATAAGTATTAGTAGTAACTACCCTACTAGCGTTAAGGTAGACTATATTTACTATTATAATAGCTATTATATTAAAGAGGTTTATTTTAGTAAGTATTAATACTATAGTAAGGGGGATCTTTAGCTATAAAGTCTAAGTTCTTTATAAAAAGGTAAGTAAAAGACTAAATCTTATTCTTCTTAGCTTTATAGTAGGTTTTATTACTTAAAATAAAGTCTTTTAAGTTCTATCTTTTACTTTTTATTAAATTAATATATATATTATAGTAGTTTAATTCTATTAGTTAGGGATAGATTTAGTAAAGTTTTATATAAAGTTTATAGTAAAGGTATATAAAAAGCTAAAAATAAGTAGATTCTTTATTAGCTTTAATATAAAACAGGATCTTAGCTATTAACTTATATAGTAATGTTTTAAATAATATATTATTCTTAGTAAATTTAGCTTAATTAAGCTATATTATAGTATTCTAAATCTTAATACTAAATTCCTTCTTAACTATAGTATATACTAACTTAAGGTTATAGAAAATTATAGCCTTTTCTATATTATTAAGATACTAATAGTACTATATATAGGTAGTACTATAGAAGAGGTATTATACTTAGTATTGAATTTATTCTTAGTAGTTAGGACTAGTATAACTATAATAGTCCCCAATTACTTCAATCTAAAGGTTTATATTTATAAAGATAATAAATTTACCCTTATATTTAATAGCTTTACTATTAATATTATTTAGATTTATTTTAAGGTTAAGATACTTAATATTACTAAGCTTTTATAAGGGTTATATTAAATAATTTATTATTAAAGGGGCTTAGATAGTAGGATTCTTATAAGGGTTTTTATTCTTAAGTTGCTATTCTATAGATATAAATAATAGTTTCTAAGCATATATAGCGTTCCTAAGGTGTAGCTTATTATAGAGTAGGGGGTTATATAAAGCCTTATAAAATTCCCTATTTACTAGGTATTCCCTAAGCTAAGAAGTTTTAGTATAGTAAGTATTAAAGGTTATTATATAAGCTAGTTATATTTATATACTTATTATTTTAAAGGATACTATAAAATACTATATATTTAAGGTTAAAGCCTACCTTAAGGTAAATAAAGAGTGCTAAGTTAGTTTTATAATTTATTAGTAAGATTTAGCTAGTCTAAAGGTATTTAAAGTAGTGGTTAAGTAAGTTACTACTTTATTAATTTCTTTTATACTATTATACTAGATTTTATTAAAAATAGCCTCTTACTAGTTATATATATTAGTAAGAAATTACTAAAATTTATTATATATATTAGGTTTATACTATTACCCCTAAGTTTCTATTACTTATAAAGGGGGTATATACTCTACCTAACTATTAAGGGAGTAGGAGATTGCCTTATTTTAGTTAATTTTTCTAGAATTTAATAATACTTTTAAAAAGGGATTTAGTATACTAAAAGTTATATAAAAGTAGATTCTTATTTTTAAGATAGTTTCCTAGTAAGAGCTAGTATTAATATAGTTCCCTTTTTATAAGGAGGTATTATTTTCCTTAGTATAAAATAAAATATTTAAAGTCTTTAAAGGTCCCCTAATTTTTGTATTTACTAAGTCTTCTATTAACTTATCCTTTAAAATATTATATATATTTATAATATTAGTATTTTCCCTATATTTTAGGCTATTCTTTAGTATAGTAGTATTATTCTTTAGTACTAAATTTACTTATTTAAAGAGGTATTTTAGCTTAGCTTTATAAATAATACCTTTTACTGTTTTTTACTTAGTATTAACTATAGTAAAATCTATAGGGTTTTAATAAATAGGTTTTTTAATAGCTAGGGGCTTTAGGTAAATCTAAAGGTTACTATTAATATATTAATATCTAGTAAGAGTTTAAAGGTTCTTAATATTTTTTTATAATAAAAGCAGTCTTTTTTTATTCTTAAGGTTAAGGAAGTCTTAGTAGAAAGCCTAAAAATAGTGGATTTACTATAGTTAATTTTCTATAATAAAGCTAATTATTAGAGAATTTAGGCTAGTAAGTAGACTTTACTAGTTTTCTTTTATTATTAATATAAGGTTTATAGTTTTTATTATTAGCTTTTATATAGTAAATAGGTATATAAAAGAAATAGTAATTACTACTACTTATTATATGCTAGATATTATATATAAGTTAGGGGTACTTATATAATAGGTGTGGTATGTTATAAAGTTATAAAGAGAAGGAACACTTAAGTTATTAGTAGGTAGTTAAGTGTATATATAGTTAAAGTTATTTCTTATAAGAAGAAGGGGGAGCGGAACCCTCCTATACGTGGTGGGTTCCGCTGTTAAGTGTAGACCGTAACACTAATTAATATCCTTTTAGCTAATTTATAAAGCTATAACTTTTTTATAAATAACTATTTATAAAGCCTTTAAAATTAAGGTACATAAGCTAATTCTATGTATTAAGTAAAGATTAAAATAATATAATTAAAAGCTTAAAGATTCCTTATTAAAGTAGCTATATATTAATAAATTAGTAATTATATAATAAATACTTATAAAGCTTTATTATCTTATAGCTACCTTTAAATACTATAATATAAGCCTTTTATTACTATATTAATTTAATAAACCTATAACTTACTCTTAATAGGCTACTTAAGGAAAAATATAACTTTTTAAACTCTTTATTATAACTATTACTAAAAAGGTATATTAATAAATATTATATAATATATACATAATTAGTATTATTATAAGGCTTATAAAGGTTAGTGCTTATATTAAAGCCTTTTATAGCCTATTTTAGCGTTAAATAGGTATCAATTATAAATATTAATAAATTTTATAATTAACCTTTTAATTAACTTTTTAAATACTTTTTAATTTCTTATAATTATAATAAATTATTTTTTTGAAAATATATTTAATTAAAAGCTATAAAAAATATAAGTATTAACATATTTACTCAACACTTTTGAAACTATTAGTAATACTTTAATAAGTTCTTTTTAAGTATTATTTTAAACTAAGGCTTAAATTAAATAAATAGCTTTTAATTAATACTTTACTTCTTTATAAGTATTAAGTAGCTTCTCTTTATATTTTATTACTTTTAAATTTATAATAATATTAAATATGTAAATTAAAAGGTTTAAGTATTATTATAAATGATAATTTTTTAATTTAAATAAATTAGCTTATATACCTAATAATACACTAACTTACCTTTAATAACTATACTTTATTAATTACTAGCTTAATACTTATATAGCATTTTATAGGTTTAATATTAATTTCATTTAATATATATTAGCTTTTATATAACCTTAAATATTTTTTAAAGGATAAATATTTTTATTTTTAAAGTATATTAAATAAAAAATTAAATTAAGTTATAGCTAAATATGTTATACTTAATATTTTAATACTCTTTATTATTAAACTAAATATTTTGAATATTATTTACTTTATTTTCTATATTAATTAAATAAAGTATATAATAAAGTTTTTTATTTTAATTTTACTCAACTTTTTACTAAGCTTTATTGAGCTTTAAAATAATAATATAAATATACCTTATAAGTACTAAGTGAAGTCTATTTTAGCTATAAAGAATACTAAAGATTATAATAATTACTATAATATATTAATTAAATAAATTAGTTCGATATAGCTAATATAAAAGCTACTTAAAAACCTAAAAAATACTAAAGCTTTCATATAATTTAAATTATAATAAAGTAATATATATTTTAATAATAATTTAATATAAGTATATTATAATTCTTAAATAATACTATATAGTATACTATTAAATATAAATTAAAATATTACTAAGCCTTATATAAGCTTTAATTTAACTATAATATTTCTATACCTTACTATTACTTACTTTTAAAAAAAGTAAATAAAATAGCTTAATAAACCTTCTTTTTCTTTTTTTTATAGTACTTAGTTAATATAGCTATAGTAAATAAGCTAAAGAGGGGTAGAAAGAGTAACTCCTAGCTAGTAAGAAATATATGAGCCTTTTATAACTTAAGGCTAAAAAAGTTTAAGGGTAGCCTAAAGAAAAGTAATAAAAATATAGTAAACTAAGGAACAATAAATAATAGTATAATATTAATAAAAAGTAGTATAATATTAATAAAAAAGGTATAATAAAAGTAGGAAATAATATAGTAATAGTAAAAAGTAATATAATAATAATAGGTAAAGGTATAGTAATAATAAAAGGGGATAGTAATAGCTAGTAAAATTCTTTAAAAAAAAAAAGCTAAAAAGTAATAGTATATTCAATTGTTGGTATTCCCTAGGGTACTAGTGATTCTCTAGGGAATACAAGGTGGAACTAAGACTTAGTGATTTAATGTGGGGTCTAGGAAGGTATTTGTAAAAAGGTCTAATTCTATTATAATTAGTGCTATCTAAAGGGGCATTTTATAGCTAGCGTTAAAGCTATAAAAATGCTATTAGATTCTATAGTAAAAACTCTATACAAATAGACTAATTTAAAGAGTTAGATTCTATAGCTAATATAGCTATAAATCTAGCTCTTTCTAGTTATGCTATATAATTATGGAATATAGTAATTCTAACACTTAAAATTCTCTTTTTTATAAAGAAAAAGGAATTACTTATAAGTTATATAAAATCCTATTTAAAATAATAGTTAACTATTAAATTAAATAATTAATAAGAATATACATTCTACCTTATATTCTTAGTATTCCTTCTCTTTTTTATATACTTTCTCTCTCTTTTCTATATACTTAAACTATTTTTTTATATAAATTATAGCTTTATTTCTATTAATAAAGGTTTTAAAGGCTTAATTTAGAGATAATTTTATTATAATATTAGTAATATTATTATTACTATTAATCCATATAATTCTTTTAATTTACTACCTTTTGTATAATCATTATAGTGCTATAATATTAATTATTAATTTCTTTTCTTTTATAGTACCTAACCTTATAATATACTTATATAATAAAAAAGAATTTATATAAATAATTATTAGTATTTATAAAGTTTATAGCTTTTATATAATAGTTTATAGTATTATATTAATTATATAGGTAATATCTATACTTTAAATTATTATATATAGCTTAAAGGTAAAAGCACTCCTTATAACTCTTTTACTTTTTATAAAGCTATATATTATAATATTACCTTTTAATATAAACATTAGTTTAATTCTTACTTTTTTAATACTAAGAATAATTATATATTTTAGTTATAAGCTAAGGTTTTTATTATTTATAAAGGAACTATTTATAAAGATATATAAAGCTATAGTAATAAGATTAAATAAAAGATAATTTAATTTATAATTATAATACTATATTTATTACTAAATTCTTTTATTTAAATAGTTTATATTAAACTCATTTAAATTCTAGACTTATATAGTAATAAAAAGGTTAAATATAGCTTTAAGTTAATAAATTAATAATATGTATATTTCTTACGCTCTTTATGTAATATATTACTACTTTATAGTTAGCTTATAAAGTTTAATAACCTTAAGCTTTTTACTTTATTTTTATAAATAAAGTTTAATATAATTTTTATTAAATTTATATAAAATATATTTATAAAAAAACAAGGGTTTAGTTAGTATTAAGATTTATTTAGGTTTTACTATAAATCCTACCTTCTTTAATTTTAATTTCTTTATTTTAAAAATTTTATATTACTAAAACTAAGGGTATTATTTATTTACATATTAATTATATTAAAGCATTTAATTATATGAAATACTATTAAAAAATATAGGTTATATAGAAAAGTAATTATTATTAGCTTTTTATAGTAATTATAGAAATAAGTTACTTATTAATATATACTAGCTTTAGTAATACTATAAAAAGGCTTTATAATTTCTATTATTGTATTCTTTAGGTATAAATATATAATTTATATTAGTAATTTAGTAATAATCAAGTAATTTAGTATTATTCTTAATTAAATATATACTTATATAATATTTTATAACTATAAAAAGATATAATCTTTTACTAAAAAAGGTATTAATACAATAATAAGCTATTAGCTTACTTATTAAATTATTAATGTTGGAATCGCTGCATTCTATAACAACGTGGCACAGCCGGGAAGAGCCGGATTCGCAGCCACATTAGCCGCAGAATCTGACTCTTCTAATTAGTCCGCGCATGTAAAGTTTTTACTATAGAATCTAATAGCATTTTTATAGCTTTAACGCTAGCTATAAAATACCCCCTTTAAATAGCACTAATTATAATAGAAATTAAACCTTTTTATAAATACCTTTCTAGACCCTACGTTATATTATTAAGTCTTAAATCCACCTAGTATTCCTTAGAGAATCACTAGTATCCTAAGGAATACTAATACTAATTAGTAAGTTATATGTATCCTTAGAATATATTATTTTATAGATTTATAAGGATTTACTTAAAAGAAATAGAACTCCTATTACACTTATAAGGAGAATTTATACTCAAAAAAGATAGATTCCTTTACTAGTTTAGCTAGTATTAGACTTCTAGAGATATAGCTTTTTTATAATAGAAATAGATTCCTTTACTAGTTTAGCTAATATTAACCTTTTAGAATATAGAATTCCTTATAATTTATACTATTATTTATAGGAAAACCCTTTATTTATCTTACTAACTAACCCTTTATTATACTAAAGCTTATATAGGGATTATAAAACTAAAACACTAAATTTTAACTAAAGCTAGTTAAAAACTATATTAAATATTTAATTATAAGGATGTCTTGATATAGAAGTAATAAGGAATTTTAAGATTTATTAAGGAATTTTATATAAAGTGCCCCTAATACCGCTTTATTATAAGTATTACTAAACTCCCTTCCTAAGATTATTTATAAATATATAAATATTCTTACCCTAAAATAAAAAGTATACTAAAATAATATACTAGAAAAATATAAGGATTATTAGTATATTAATAATTAGGCTGCTTTTATCCTTTATTAGTATAATATTTTAAAGTAGAAAAATCTTTAACTCTTTAATGCTCTTTATAAAGACTTTAAAGGTTAGACTGCTAAAGATTTCTAATAAATACTAATAGCTTTATAGAAGGACTTATAAATCTCTTTCTTACTAATAGTATACTAATATTATTAATATAAGGTATATAATATACTACTTCCCTTATTACTTTTATTAATGTATTAGAACAGTAGATTAAATACTAGTTCCTTAGTTAATCTATATAATACTAACTGTAAATTCCTTTTCCCCTATAAGTAAGAAGCATTATTAATAATTCGTAATTAATTAATTAATAGATTTATAAGGAATCTAAGTTGCTAAACTTATTAATATAAAAAGCCTAGGTAAAACTACTAAAAGGGTTAATACTATTAATAGACCTAACCCCTAACTAAATCCACTATATTCTTAAAGAAATTAATAAAAGCTATATAATTAATAAGAAATATAGTAAGAAACTATATAACTTTAATATTCTAAAGATAAATATCTTTAAAGATTAATATATATAAAATAATATTCCTTAAATATTATAAGTAAGAGCTTTTCTAATTATACTAAAAGAGAATGCCCTTACCTACTATTTTAATAAACTTACTAAAAAAGAATTAATAATTTATAACTTTACTAATACTATTAGGAATTACTTTAAAACTAAGAGTAACTAGTAGTTTTATTATATTAAATAAAATAGCATTTCCCTTTAGAAAGTTATTACTAATAACCCTAAGAAAACTAAGCTTTAATGCCTTAAATAAATACTAAAATAACTTTACTATATTTATTATAGAATTTTTAATGCTTTTATAGTAAATATAAAGCTTTAGTAATAGCTTATTACTACTATTAGTAGTGTTTCTAAATATAAGCTTACTATATTTAACCTTACTCTAACTTATAAAGGAGTTATTAAAGACCTTTATAAATGCTTATATACTAATAAATTAATTAAAATATTATATTAGCTATCTTCTACACTAAATCTAATAGAGAATAATAATAAAATAATGTTTACTAATTAGTAATATAAATAACTATTTAATTAGCACCCTAGTAGCTAATTACTATAAAAATTATGCTTTTTATATAAGTATTTTATATATTAAGAAGTAGGATATTAGTTAATATCCTATATAAAATAGAAATAGTAGAAAGCTAAGGATTTTTAGTAAAAGAGTAAAAACTATAAGGGAATTCCCTTTAAATATAGTTTTAATATATTTCTTTTTAAATATAAGGGAAAACCTAAGGTAACTAATACTAAGGAAGATAAGTAATTAGCTTAGGAGGCATTAAATACTTATATTACTATACTAATAAGTAATACTATAATACCTAAGCTAATATTTATATAATTTCTTACTTATTCGCTACTAAATCTATTTAGACTATTTAATTCAATAGATCTCTATAAGAAACTAACCTTTTCTTAAGCTAAATCCCTTTTATATATACTTAGAAATAATATAACTGCTTATAAATTATTTAGTATAACCCTTATAATATAGAAGGAAACCCTTAAGATAAATTACTTTATTTTAAATAACTAATATTTTAGTAATATTTTCTATAGAATTATACTAAATATAGGAGTAGTAGGGATTTTTATAGTAGGAGCACTATACACTATAGCTTTATAAAGAATTATACTATATCTAAAGATTAAGCCTACTAACTAATATATAGTTTACTTTAGTATAGGTTTAGTGATTTCTTTAGGAATCTTATATATCTCTACTACCTTTAGAAATATTAAATTCTATATTCTTAATATAGCTACCCCCTTTCTATTCTATATCTCTAATATAGATTAGATAAATATAAAGCTTAATAACCTTAAGAATATACTAATTTAAGGTATAAAGAAGGTCCTAATTATATAGAAATAGGGACACCTTTAGTAGATTTTATAGCCTAATAAAGCTACTGCTTTCTACCTTTTAAAGGCTAAAATATATTAATTATACTAATGTTTTAGCTATTCCTTAGTTACTAAACTTATAAAGCTACTATAAAGAGCTAGTAAATTAGTAATTAGTTAAATTATTAAAAGATTTTTCTATAAATATTATTAATACTAACTTTATAGTAAAGCCTTAGAATAATTTAAGTTTATATAAAAAAATAATATAAACTTTAACTATAAAATTATTATTAATATCCTTTAAATTAATAATTAACCTATACTATATATTACTAATATAGTAACTATATTCTAAGCTATATACTTTCTTAAGCCCTAGAAGTAGAAGGCCTAAGATATATATAATACATTAAAAGAGTGCTAGATTAATACTTATCTAGGTCCCCTAAATAAAATTATTTATAATGCTAAAAAGAACTTTACTTCTATATAATTCTAGTATATTATATACTATATAGCTATAAATATAAAAAAGGTTCCTATTAAGGCATACTATAGCATTAAAAAGGTTAAGAAATATTATACCCCTCTCTAAAGAGTATATAATATTATTAAAAATAAGGTAGGAGACCTCTTTAGCCCTTTCTAAAGACTATAAAAAGCTATTAAAGCTATTAATAACTTTACTAAACTTAATAGCTTTATACTAACTTTACTTATATTTAGCGTATATTTATAAATATTATATAATTCCCCCCTAAGTCTTTTAGTAGTATAAAGAGCTACTTTACTATAGAAAGCTACTAATAAAGCTTAGTATTGCCTTATATAAAGGTAAGTCTCTAATGCCCTTAATATATAGAATAGTTTAAATACCCTTTTATTATACTTACTATTATTATAATTAAAAGTCTATATTTAGTATAAGAAAGAAGGTTAGTATAGTTCTTATAAATTACTATTATTTAATTATAAAACCTATACTATAGAATTACTTTATAAACCTATAAAATTCTATTTAATAATAGTAAAGCTATACTATTATAACTTAAAAGAACCTATAAATACAGAAGAAATTAATAATAAAGATAAGGAAAATAATATAAAGAATGCTAATATAAATAAGGGTCAATTACTATAAGAACTATTATAATAAGAATATAGAAAACTTAAAAAGTATTTACTTATTTTAAATTATATTAAAGATTCTAACTAAAATAATAAGAAACTTAGCACTATAAGTTTCTCTACTAAAAAAGAGAAAGGTAATTAAAAGCTAGTAATTAATCTATATAGATAGGGAAAGATTACTACTAAGGGATAACTATTTAAAGTATTTAATTAAAAGGAAATTAATACTTTACTAATTAGAGATATTTTTAAATTTATTATATTTAATAAGAAAGAGTATAGTAATTAATGCTTTTTCTACTTTTAAATAGTAAGGGAAATTAAAGGGAAAGGCATAAATAAGCTATATAAGAAATTAAGGCTAGTAATATAAAGCTATAGTAATATAGAAAAGGCATAGATTTTAATATAATTACTAATAATTTAATAAGTAAGTTAAAGGCTTATTATTATATTAGCACCTTCCTTAGTAAGAGATTATATCTTTTTATAGCTATAGGATATTTTATAAGTATATATTTAATTAGAAATAACACTAAATTACTTAATTATTACTAAATTACTAATATAAATTATATATTTATACCTAAAGAATACTATAATAGAAGTTATAAAGCCCCTTTATAGTATTGCTAAAGCTAGTATATATTAGTAAATAACCTATTTTCGCTACTACTATAAGAAGCTAATAATAATTACTTTTATATATAACCTATATTTCTTAATAGCATTTAATATAATTAGATACTTTGGTGTAATTAGTATATAAATAGATAATACCCTTAGTCTTAGTAATATAACGTTTTAGAAATAAAGGAATTAGAATTAAATAAGGTAGAATTGATACTAAAACCTAAATAAATCTTAATACTAACTAAACCCCTTATCTTTAATAGGTATATCTTATATAGATTTAATAAGAATTACATTAAACTTTACTAAAAAGGGTAAAGTAAGAAGCTTAAGGTTATTAAACCTAATAAGCTAACTATAAAGCAATAATATATTAAATAAAAAGCGTAAGGAGCGTATATATTATTAGTTTATTAACTAAAGGCTATATTTAACCTCTCTATTGCTATATAAGTCTAGAATCCTAAAAAATCTAATGTAAATTATCTAAATAAAAGGATTTAGTAGTAAATATAGTATTATAATAATAAATTAAAGTATATTCTACTTAATCTTACTACTATAGCTTTAAATATCCTTATAAATAGTTTCTTTATAAATAATAAAGACCTTAGCTTATAACTAGAATATATAATTATTCTTAGTACTAAAGAAGTAGGAATTAGATTAGATTTTATATTAAAAGGCAATATTATAATATATAGCTCTATAAAAAGTAAAAGAGTTATAAAGAGTGCTTTTACCTCTAAGCTATATATAATAGTCTAAGGCGTAGATATTGCCTATATAATTAGCATAACGCTATAGACTATTATATAAAAGCTATAAATTCTACTAATACTAATAATTATCTATATAGATTCTCTTTTATTATATAAATATATTATAAGGTTAGGCACTATAAAAGAAAAGAGACTAATAATTAATATTATAGCACTGTAATAATTATATAAAAGGTAGGAAATTAAGGAAATTATATACATAAATAGCAATAATAACATTACTAATACTATAATAAAATTATTCTTAAATTAAGCCCTTAAGACCTTTATTAATAGGAATAAGGCTATAATTTATATAAAGGGATAAGTAAAGTATATAGAGAAAAAGGAGGAAGCATATAGGAGAGAGAAGGAATACTAGGGATATAAGGTAGGATTCTTATTCTTATTAATTATCTAATTAAATAATTAACTATAGTTTTTAAGTAGATTTTTATATAACTTATAAGTAATTCCCTTTTTTCTATAAAAAAGAGAATTTTAAGTGTTAGAATTGCTACATTCTATAATAATATAGTATAGCTAGAAAGAGCTAGATTTATAGCTATATTAGCCACAGAATCTAACTCTTCTAATTAGTCCATGCATGCAGAGTTTTCACTGCACAATCCAACGGCATTTTCGTAGCCTTAATACTAGCTATAAAATACCCCCTTTAGATAGTACTAATTATAATAAAAATTAGACCTTTTTATAAATACCTTCCTAGACCCTACATTATGTCACTAAGTATTAGATCCACCTAGTATTCCTTAGAGAATCACTAGTATCCTAAGGAATACTAACACTAAGATTATTTATAAATATATAGATATTCTTACCTTAAAATAAAAAGTATACTAGAATAATATACTAAAAAAATATAAGAATTAGTAGTATATTAATAATTAGGCTGCTTTTATTCTTTACTAATATAATATTTTAAAGTAAAAGAACCTATAACTCTTTAATACTCTTTATAAAGACTTTAAAGATTAAACTACTAAAGATTTCTAATAAATACTAATAATATTATAAAAGGACTTATAAAATTTCCTTCTTACTAATAATATACTAATACTATTAATATAAGGTATATAATATACTACTTCCCTTACTACTCTTATTAATGCATTAGAAGAGTAAATTAAATACTAGTTCCCTAGTTAATTTATATAATACCAACTATAAATCCCTATTCTCTTATAAGTAAGAAGCATTATTAACAATTCCTAATTAACTAATTAATAGATTTATAAGGAATTTAAGTTACTAAATTTATTAATATAAAAACCCTAGGTAAAACTACTAAAGGGGTTAATACTATTAGTAGACCTAACCCTTAATTAAATCTACTATATTCTTAAAAGAATTAATAAAAGCTATATAATTAATAAGAAATATAGTAGAAAACTATATAACTTTATTGTTTTAAAGATAAATATTTTTAAAGATTAATATATATAAAATAATGTTTTAAAGATGCTATAGGTAAGAGCTTTTCTAATTATACTAAAAGAGAATACTCTTACCTATTATTTTAATAAACTTACTAGAAAAAGATTAATAATCTATAACTTTACTAATACTATTAGGAATTACTTTAAAACTAAGAGTAATTAGCAGTTTTATTATATTAAATAGAATAGTATTTCCCTTTAAAAGGTTATTACTAATAACCCTAAAAAGACTAAGCTTTAGTGCCTTAACTAAATACTAGAATAACTTTACTATATTTATTATAAAATCTTTAATACTTTTATAGTAAATATAAAGCTCTAGTAATAGCTTATTACTACTATTAATAGTATTCCTAAATATAAGCTTACTATATTTAACCTTACTCTAACTTATAAAGGAGTTATTAAAGACCTCTATAAATGCTTATATACTAATAAATTAATTTAAATATTATAATAGCTATTTTCTATACTAATTCTAATAAAAAATAATAATAAAATAATGTTTACTAATTAGCAATATAAATAACTATCTTATTTATTTATTCTTATACGCTAGCTAGCTTTAGCAATTTATGCTTAGCTGTTTCTAGAACCTCTGCTCCTTATGTTTTATCCAGTTACAGGAAAACCTTTATTAGGGTACTAATTAGCTAATTATATAATTACTTATATAATATCACTAATTAGTAGTTACCTAATAGGATAAAAAACCTAACTAAATATATGATTTTTTTTTTACTTCTTAGAATCCTAGAATTCTAAGTCTGATTTCCTTCTATAAAAAGCCAGTTAACAATTATACCCTAGTTACTCTATAGTCTTTTTTTTTCCTCTATTACTCCTGCTTAATAACCCTAATTACCCTATACCCATTAATCCTAGCAATTACGGCTACAACTGGCTTAGCACCTAAAGAGCTAGGGGGTATTTTTACCCATTTATATAACGCAGGAGTGGCTAATCCGCGCTGCTTAGTAAGTTAGGATAAGTGGGGGGACCAGACCCACTTTAGTCTTCGCTTACTAAGCTACTAATTAGCTAGAAAAGCCTCCCTACTTTTCTAGCCAATTAGAGTCTAGTTTTTTCCTTAATATACAGCCCCCACTACACTAAGGAAAAACTGTGCCCTATGCAGGAATTAAACCTGTAACCTCCCTATAATTCTTGCTTACGTAAGAAAAGTGACGAGGTTTTCCATGACGCTTGACCACTGCGCCACGGGGTATAAATAACTATCTAATTAATGCTCTAGTAACTAATTACTATAAAAATTACACTTTTTATATAAATATTTTATATATTAATAAGTAGGATATTAGTTAATATTCTATATAAAATAGAAATAGTAGAAAGCTAAGGATTCTTAGTAAAAGAGTAAGAACTATAAGAGAATTCCCTTTAAATATAGTTTTAATATATTTCTTTTTAAATATAAAGGAAAACCTAAGGTAACTAACACTAAAGAAGATAAGCACCTAGCTTAGGAGGCATTAAATGCCTATATTACTATACTAATAAGTAATACTATAACCCCTAAGCTAATATTTATATATTTTCTTATATATTTACTACTAAATCTATTTAGACTATTTAATTAAATAGATTTCTATAAAAAACTAACCTTTTCTTAAGCCTAATCCCTTTTATATATACTTAAGAATAATATAACTACTTATAAATTATTTAGTATAACCCCTAAAATATAGAAGGAATCCCTTAAGATAGATTACTTTATTTTAAATAACTAGTATTTTTATAATATTTTTTATAGAATTATACTAAATATAGAAATAGTAGGGATTTCTATAGTAGGAGCACTATAAGCTATAGCTTTATAAAGGATTATACTATATCTAAAGATTAAGCCTACTAGCTAATATATAGTTAACTTTAGCGTAGGTTTAGTAATTTCTTTAGAAATCTTATATATTTTTTACTACCTTTAGAACTATTAAATTCTATATTCTTAATATAGCTACCCCCTTTCTATTCTATATTTCTAATATAGATTACTTAAATATAAAGCTTAATAACGTTAAGAATATACTAATTTAAGGTATAAAGAAGGTCTTAATTATATAAAAATAAGGATACTCTTAGTGGATTCTATAGGCTAATAAAGCTACTAATTTCTACCTCTTAAAGGCTAAAATATATTAATTATATTAATATTTTAGCTATTATTTAATTACTAAACTTATAAAGCTACTATAAAGAGCTAGTAAATTAGTAACTAATAGGATTATTAAAAGACTCTCCTATAAATATTATTAATACTAACTTTATAGCAAAGCCTTAGAATAATTTAAGTTTATACTAAAAGATAATATAGACTTTAACTATAAGATTATTATTAATATTCTTTAAATTAATAATAAACCTATACTATATATTATTAATATAGTAACTATATTCTAAGCTATATACTTTCTTAAGCCTTAAAAGTAAAAGTTATAAAATATAAAAAATATATTTAAAAAGTATTAAATTAATACTTATTTAGGGTCTTTAAATAATATTGTTTATAATATTAAAAAGAACTTTATTTTTATAGAATTTTAGTATATTATATATTAAATAGCTATTAATATAAAAAAGATTCTTATGAAAGTATATTAAAGTATTAAAAAAGTTAAGAAATATTATACTTTTTTTAAAAAGTATATGTTATTATTAAAAATAAAGTAAAAAACCTACTAAGCTTTTTTTAAAAACTATAAATAGCTATTAAAATTATTGATAACTTTACTCAACCTAATAGCTTTATACTAACTTTATTTATATTTAAAATATATTTATAAATATTATATAATTTATTTTTAAGTTTATTAATAGTATAAAAAGCTACTTTACTATAAAAAGCTATTAATAAAGCTTAGTAATACCTTATATAAAGATAAGGTTTTAATACCCTTAATATATAAAATAGTTTAAATACTTTTTTATTATATTTATTATTACTATAATTAAAAGTCTATATTTAATATAAAAAAAAAGGTTAGTATAGTTGTTGGTATTCCTTAGAATACTAGTGATTCTTTAAGGAATACTAGGGTGAAACAGAGACTTAGTGACTCAACGTAGGGTCTGTAAAGGTATTTATAAAAAGGTTTAATTTCTACTAAAAGAAGGTGCTATTTAAAGGGGCATTTTATAAGGGTCTTTATAATCTATAAAAATACTATTAGAAGCGCTAGTAAAAACTCTACTTATTATGTAACTAACTTATTAGGGGTCTTGTTGGGTCCTTATTAGGGTCCTTATTAGGGTCTATAGTTCTAAGTGGCTAGGTATAAGCTAGAATATATAGTAATTCTAATACTTAGAATTCTCTCTTTTATAGAAAAAGAGGAATTACACCTAATATAGGTAGAAATCTATATAAAAACATTAGTTAACTATTTAATTAGATAATTAATAAGAAAGAGAGTTGAGTTTATATTCTTAATATTCCTCCTCCTTCTTTATATATTTTACCTATTCTTATATATAGATTATAGCTTTATTTCTATTAATAAAGGTTTTAAAAGCTTAGTTTAAAGAAGTCTTTATTTTAGTATTAGTAATATTATAATTACTATTAATCTATTTAATCTCTTTAATTTCCTACCTTTTATATAACTAATATAATACTATAATATTAATTATTAACCTTTTCTTCTTTATTATACTTAACTTAATAATATACTTATGTAATAAGAGAGAATCTATATAAATAATTATTAATATTAGTAGAATTTATAATATTTATATAATAGTATATAAAGTTATACTAATTATATAGGTAATATTAGTACCTTAGACTATTATATATAGCTTAAATATAAAGGCACTCCTTATAACTGTCTTGCTTCTTATTAAGCTATATATTATAATATTACCTTATAGTATAAATTCTATACTAGTCCCCTTTTTATTTATATTAAGGATAATTATATATTTAATTTAAAAGCTTAAGTTTTTATTATTTATAAAAAACCTATTAATAAAGATATAAAGGGCTATAGTAAGGAGGTTAAGTAAAATATACTATAAACTATTCTTATAATACTATAATTACTACTAAATCTATTTATTAAGTCTTATAATATTAAATTTATTAGGATTCTAAGCTTAAGTAGTAATAAAAAGGTTAAATATAGCTTTTAGTTAATAAACTAATAGTATATATACTTTTTAAGCTTATTATTTAATATATTACTATTTTATTATTAATTTATTAAGCTTAATAAATTAAAGTTTCTTACTTTAGCCTTTTTAATAGAGTTTTATATAAATTTTGTTAAGTTAGTATAAGATATAGCTATTAAAGATAAAAGGTTCTATAAGAATTAAAATTTACTTAGGTTTTACTATAAATCCTACTTTCTTTAGTTCTATTTTCTTAGTCTTAAAGAATTTAATATTGCTTAGGCTAAGGGTATTATCTATTTATATACTAATTATACTAAAGCATTTAATTATATTAAAAGCTATTAAGAAATAGAGGTTATATATAAAAGTAGTTATTATTAGCTTTGTATAATAGTAGTAGAAGTATATTGCTATTAATATATACTAGCTTTTATAATACTATAAAGGGGTTTAATAACCTCTATAATAGTATCCTTTAGGTATAAATATATAATCTATACTAATAGTTTTATAATAACTAACTAATTTAGTACGGTTTCTAATTATATATATACTTAGGTAATGTCTTATAGCTATAAAAAGATATAGTCCTTAGCTAGTAATAGTGCTAAAGTAATAATAAGTCTTTAGCTTATATATTAGATTACTAGAAATTATATTAGAATGTATGCTTTTTCCTTATTACTATACCCTTAAATCATAAGCCTTAATTTCTTATATAGCTTATTAATACCTTTCCCTTTAACTTCTCTTACTATATAAAAATAAAACAACTATTAGTTTCTATATTCTTCCTTATTGAAGATTATAAATTTAAAAAATATCTCTAGCTAGTAAAGCTTTAATTTCCTTTTAATTAAATACTTTAAAAAGGTTTTTTAGTAATAGTAATTGTTGGAATTGCTCTTAACGGCAAAACCTTAGTGCAGGCAAAACGCCGGCTGCAGCGTGTGTAGGCGACCGGGTAGGTCCGCCATAACGATGCATGCAGTCTAATTAGCTACACTACCGACTATATGCGTAGCTATAACACCACCTTTTTCCTTACTTTATAAGCTTAGCCCTTAGAAGATAAATAATTAAGAATTACACTTTTTATATTATTTTTATTATATATATATTTTAGTATTTATTCTCCCTTTTCTAGGTTATTTCTAACACTAATTAGTAGTTAGTAATAACTAGAGACTTACTAAGTTTAACTATAAAAAAAAATAGCTTTTAAAGTATTTAAAACCTCTATTACTATACTAAGGAAGAAAACTCTACTATAATTAATAGAGTTAGACTTTAATAAAGAAAGCCCTTACTATTAAGTAAATACTAATATTTATTTTATTTATTATAAGAAACTATATTTTAAAGGTAAAAACCTCCCTTAAAAATAAATAAAAAGGTTACCTTTAAATATTTAGCTATTAAAGCTACTAAAGAAATAACTATAGCTTTACTAACTTTTAATAATATTATATAATAAAAAATATAAAAAAAGACTTATAATAATAATAAAGTACTATTAATTACTAGCTTAGTTTATTTATTAAAAGAATCTCTTTTAAAGTAACTTTATTTATTTAATAATACTATTTTATTAAAATAGAAAGAAGCCTATAAAAACCCTAACCTTAGTAATATAATAATACTAGCCTTTATTAACTAAATTATATATATTATTAACTATTATAAGTTATAAAAGGAGACTAAAAAAGAGCTTATTAATAACTTTTAAAAAAACTTTTAAGACTAAAATATCTTTAACTTTTAGAAAATAAGTATATATCTTTAAAGTAGCTTTTAGGACTTTCTATAAAAAAATAGAGTTTTATTTATTAAAAGAATTTAACTTTTAATTTCTCTTTCCCTCTTTAAGTTACTTAAATATATAAATTAATAACTTAAAAATATATTCTCTTTTATAAAAGCTAAGACTTTCCCTTATTATTTAAAGCTTTTAATACCTTAACCTTACCTATAACTAAGCTAACTATACTAGTTTATATAAGATCCTTCCCTAAATATAAGTTATTATTCTCCCTTAATACCTTTAAATCTAAATAATAACTTTTATAAACCCCTTTAATAACTTTCTTATTCCTTACCTTAGCCTAACCCTAATTTCCTTATTTATATACCTATTAACTAATTTAGCTAATAAAGGGATTTTTCTAAAGAAAACCTTAAGATTTTCTATAGAAACCTACCTAACTAGGTCTATTAGAATTTACTATATAATAATAACTTTAGTAGAATTTTAAATAACTAAATATAATAAATTTTAAAAAAATTAAAAAAAATATATATAAAAGAGAATAAATATACTAAGAAAATATATAATTTCCTTACCCTAAAGGTAAATATCTTTTAAAATAAGTATATTTATAATAATATCTCTTTATAAATTTAAAACTATACTTTTTAAACTATATTAGTAAAGAATACTTTTATATACTATTTAAATAAGCTAGCTTATAAAAGACTTTCTTTTAATAAGCTTATTATTTATATAAAAAATAACTTTAAAACTAAAAGTAATTAATACTTCTATAGAATTAAGTAAAATACTATAATACTTAAAAAGATTATTAATAATATTCCTAATAAAACTAAGCTATAATACTTAAATATTTTTATTAAAAACCTTAAGAAAATCTATTATAGTTTATTTAACTTCTTTATAATTAATATATAGCTTTATTAATAATTCCTTACTTTTATTAGTAATATTCCTTAACATTATAATACTCTTAATAGTTACTTACTAACCTATAAAGGGGTTATAGGTAACCTTAGGAAATGCTTTTATATTAAAGAGGCTATAACCTCTATATAATAAATAATAAAAGGTAATCCCTTTTCTATAAATAATAAAATACTATTTATAAATAGAAAATATAAAAGAGCTATAGTAACTTTATAATTTAAAGCTTTAAATTATAAAAAACCTTTATATTCTTCTCTTTTTTTATAGAAATGCTTTATTTATAGTAAATAAGGGTACTAGTTTATAAACTACCTTTAATATAAATAGTAAAAAGTAAAAGAAAAGTAGTAAAAAAGTAGTAAGTATAAAACCCTTTAATTAATAAAAACTTTATTACCTTTTTATAGGCCTTTAAAGGTCCCTTTAAGGAAGATAATAATAATAAAAGTTTTATAAATAATAATAATAATACTAAGGATTATATATAAGAATCTATAAATATATTCTTTATATTTAAAATATATAAGTAAAGGGCTAATTCTCTCTAAATTATATATACTTAGTTCTTTCTAATTACTTTAACCTTACTAACTAATAATAATATTAATAAAAACCCCTTTAAGGATTATAGAATATCCCTATTTAAAATCCTTAAGAACTAAGTATTTATATATAGAATATTTAGTAAGGACTTTTAAACTTTTATTATATTTAATAACTACTATAGTTTATTTTAGAAAAGAAATATATAAAAAAGGTATTCTATAGTATTCTTTTAAATACTAATATAACTAAAATCTTAACTACTAGAATTACCTAAGTTAAGCCTTTTATTAAACTAATACCTTACCTTTAAATTAAAGAAGCCTAGCTATATAATATTATATTTAGTACTAGCTTAGTAACTTTCTATAGAATTCTCTAGGTTTTTATAGTCTTTAGTAATATTACTTTCTATATTCTTAATATATTAACTCTATTCCTATTCTATATCTTAAATATAAATAAAATAGGTATAAAGCTTAATAACCTTTAAAATATATTCATTTAAAGCTAAAAAAGGGTTTTTATTATAAACAAATAGGGATATCTTTAGTAAACTTTTAAAGCTAAAGAAGCTACTATATTCTACCTTTTTAAGATTAAAATTTGCTAACTTTACTAAAGATTTAGGTACTTTTTAATTAATAAGCTTATAAAGCTCTTAAAATATACTAATAAGGAGGCTTATATTAACTTAATTTAGAAACTTATAAAGGAATACTACTATTACTAAATAAATAGTAAAGCTTTAAGCTAATTTAAGTTTTCCCTTAAGTATAATATTAACTTTAACTATAAGATTTTCATTAATATTCTTTAGATTAATAACTAGCCTATTTTATATATTATTAATATAGTAATAGTATTCTAAGTAGCTAAATCTCTTAAGCTATAAAAGTAAAAGGCTTATAATATATAAAATACCCTTAAAGAATACTAAATTAATATATATTTTAGCCTATTTAACTAAATTATTTATAATACTATAAAGAATTTTATATTTATTAAGTTTATATATTTTAGTATACTTTTTAGCTATTAATATAGATAAAGTGCTTATAAAAGCCTACTAAAGCATTAATAAGATTAAAAGGTATTATACTCTACTAAGAAGAGTATATAATATTATTAAAAGTAAGGTTAGTAATATCCTTACCTCTTTATAATACCTTTAAATAGCTATTAAAGCTATTAATAACTCTACTAAGCTTAAAAGCTTTATTTCTAATTTATTTATATTTAGTATATATTTATGCCTAATAAATAAATTACCTCTAAGCTTTTTAGTTACTAAAAAAGCTATAGTTCTTTATAAGGCTACTAATAAAGCCTAAAAATATCTTATAAAATAATAAGTTACTAATACCCTTTATGCCTATTATAGACCTAATATAGAACTAACCTATTAGCTAATACTATAGTTAAAGGTTTATATTAGTATAAGAAAGGTAGCTAATATAGCCCCTATAAGCTTCTAAATATTAATAGTAAAATATATATAGTAGAAATGCCTAATAGTATAGTAAAGTTCTATAATACTATTATAAAACCCTATATATATATTAAGATACCTAACTATACCTTAGGCATTATAAAGAAAGAGAAAGAGAAGCTATATAACTATTATAAAATAACTATAAAGATTAAAGAAAACCCTTAACCCCTTTATTTAGGTTTAAAATACCTAAGAAAGCGTTTTTTTTATACTAAGGACTATAAAGAAATAGTACTATACTTATAAGCTAAAGGGCTAGGAAACATAAGCTAAAGGCTAAAGGGCTAACTAAGGAAGTACCTTATAACCTTTCTAGTTAATAAGCTACTAAAGCAGTTCCTTACTACCTTTTATAATAGTAAGTATTTAAAGGGGGATTTTATTAGTTTTTACAAAGAATTTATTAAAAAGAAATGCACTAAAAAAAAGAATATAGGGATAATATACTAAGGAATTTAATAATATAAAAGGAATTTAGAATATCTCTAGCTAAAGTAAAAAAAGAGGGTTAAACTAAAAAGGGGGTATACCCTCTAAAAGAACCTCCTTATAAAGCTAAATCTACTACTACCCCTTATAATATACTTAAGAAAAGAGAAGAAATTAGCACTAAAAGAGAGATATATAAGAGAAAAATAATAAAAGAGTTATAATATTAAAGGAATTTAAAGGGAGGAATAGTGCTAGAGAGATTAATAGCACTAAGTAAATTTATTATTACTACTTATAATAGCCTTAGTATATATACTAATAGCTTAAAGTATAATTTACCCTTTCTTTTAAGGAAAGGCTTAAAAATAATAAAAAAGGCTACTAGCTATAGAGAGAAAAAAAAATAAAAATAAAAATATAAAAGGAGAAAGGGTAAAAAAGAAATAGTATATAGGGGAGAAAAAAAAGGAATTTAATAATAAAAGAGAGAAACTAGTAACTCTAAGGTATTAGGATACTACTATAGCTTTTATTATAGTAAAGAAAAGGAATAATACCTAGCTTATAGTAAACCTTAAAAAGTAAGGTAAAATTACTATAAAAGGTAAGCTTTTTAAGAAGTTAAACTAAGCTAAGATTAATATACTATTAGTAAGAGGTATGTTTAAATTTATAACTTTTAATAAAAAAAAGTATAGAAATTAATGCCTTTTTTACTTTTATATAATATAGAAAGTTAAGAGTAAAGGGACTAACTAGCTATATAAAAAATTAAAGCTTATAATTTAAAGGTATAGTAACTATAAAAAAATACTAATTTTTATATAAACCCTAATAATTTAAAAAGTAAGCTAAAGGTTAATTATAATATTAGTACTTTTATTACTACTAAAGAAAATTTTCCTTTAGCTTAAAAATATTATATAAGCCTATATTTAATTATAAACTAACCTTAATAAGCTAATACTTATAAAACTATTAAAGTAAATTAAGTATTTATACTTAAAAGATATAATAATAGAAGTTATTAAGCTATTATATAGAACTATAAAAGCTAAAATATACTAATAGGTAACTTATTTAAAGTATTATAAAGAAAAGCTTTAAATAAGTATATTTAACTATAACCTATACCTTTTTATTACCTTAGGTAATACTAACTACTTTAGGGTAGTTAATATATAAACCAATAATATACTTAAACTTAATAACCTTTATTTTTTTAATAATAAGAAGGTTAAGCTTTAAAAGGCTAGCTTTATAGTAAAACCTAAGTAAAAGCTAACTCTAAAAAGTTCCTTTATTTTTAATAGTTATATCTTAATTAATAATAGTAATAGTATAGTTATATTAACCTAAAAAGGTTAAAGTAATAACCTTAAAACTATTAAAGCTAGTAATTCTATTATAAAGTTATAATATATTAAGGAATATATTTAAGGAGCCTATATCTTAACTATATACTAACCTAAGGTAGCCTATAAGCTTTCTATAGTAGCTTAAGCCTAAAAACCTAACTAAACTAATATAAATAAGCTTAATAAGAGAATTTAATAGTAAATTAATAATACTAACTATAGTCTAAGGTATCTTATATTAAATTTACTAATAATAGTACTTTATATATTTATTAATAGTTTTTTTATAAATAATAAGAACCTTAGCTCTTAGATTAGCTTTATAATAATTATTAGTAATAAAACTAAAAGCAGTAAGAGTACTAAATTTAAACTTTATAGGGATATTATTATATATAGCTTTATAAAAAGTAAAAGAGTTATAAGGAGTGTACTTACTTCTAAGCTATATAGAATAGTATTAGGTGCTAATATAGCCTATACTATTAGTATAACCTTAAATATCCTTATAGTAATACCTTAAATTTCTATAAATTCTAATAATAATCTACACTAACTTACTTTTACTATATAAATGCCTTATAAAGCTAGGTATAACTAAGGAAAAACATTTAATAATTAATATTATAGGTCTTTAGCAATTATATAAATATTATAAACTTATAGAAATCTACTAAATTAATAGGGATAATAATATTATAAATACTACAATAAAGGCTTTACCTAATAAAGCATTAGAAACCTTTATTAATATTAATAAAGTTAATATTCAAATTAAAGAGTAGGTAAAGCGTATATAAGCTATATAAAGGTAATAATAATAATAATAACTATAACTAGTAGAATCCCTTACTATAACTAATTATATCCCTTTATTTTCTTAGTAAGATTTACTTAATAACACTTTTTTTAATTAAGATTTTTATTTATTTTTTTAACTACTTTTTAAGTAATTTCTCTTATAAAAAAAGAGAATTCTTTAGTGTTAGAATTGCTCTTAATAGTAAAACCTTAGTGTAGGTAAAACGCTAGCTATAGCATGTGTAGGTAACTAGGTAAGTCCGCTATAATAATGCATATAGTCTAATTAGCTGCACTGCTAACTGTATGCATAGCTATAACACTACCTTTTTCCTTACTTTGTAAGCTTAGCCCTTAAAAGATAGATAATTAAGAATTATACTTTTTACGTTATTTTTATTATATATATATTTTAGTATTTATTCTCCCTTTTCTAGGTTATTCCTAACACTAATTAGTAGTTAGTAAAAACTATAGATTTACTAAGTTTAACTATAAAAACAATAATAGCTTTTAAGGTATTTAAGACCCCTATTACTATACTAAGGAAGAAAACTCTACTATAATTAATAAAGTTAGACTTTAATAAAGAAAGCCCTTACTATTAAGTAAATACTAATATTTATTCTATTTATTATATAAAACTATATTTTAAAGGTAAAACCTCCCTTAAAAATAAATAAAAAGGTTACCTTTAAATATTTAGCTATTAAAGCTACTAAAGAAATGACTATAGCTTTACTAACTTTTAATAATACTATTTAATAAGAAATATAAAAAAGGACTTATAATAATAATAAAGTACTATTAGTTACTAGCTTAGTTTACTTATTAAATAAATCTCTTTTAAAGTAACTTTACTTATTTAATAGTATTATTTTACTAAAATAAAAAAAGCCTATAAAAACCCTAACCTTAATAATATAATAACACTAGCCCTTAATAACTAAATTATATATATTATTTACTACTATAAGTTATAGAAGTACACTAAAAAAAGCTTATTAATAACTTTTAGAAAGACTTTTAAGACTAAAATATCTCTTACTTCTAGAAGATAAGTATATATTTTTAAAGCAGGTTTTAGGAATTTTTATAAAAAAATAGGGTTTTATTTATTAAAAGAATTTAACCTTTAATTCCCCTTTCTCTCTTTAAATTACTTAAATATATAAATTAATAACTTAAGAATATATTCCTCTCTACTAAGGCTAAGACTTTTCTTTATTATTTAAAGCTTTTAATAACTTAGCCTTATCTATAACTAGGCTAACTATACTAGTTTATATAGAATCCTTCTTTAAATATAAGTTATTATCCTCTTTTAATACCTTTAAACTTAAATCATAACTTTTATAAACCCCCTTAATAACCTTTTTATCCCCTACCTTAGCCCAATTTTAATTTCCTTATTTATATACCTATTAACTAATTTAGCTAATAAAGGGATTTTTTTAAAAAAAACCTTAAGATTTTCTATAAAAACCTACTTAACTAGGTTTATTAGAATCCACTATATAATAATAACTCTAGTGGGATTTTAAATAACTAAATATAATAAATTTTAAAAGAATTAATAAAGGTATATATAAAAGAGAATAAATATACTAGGAAAATATATAATTTCCTTACCCTAAAGGTAAATTTTTTTTAAAATAAATATATTTATAATAATATCCCTTTAGAAATTTAAAACTATGCTTTTCTAATTATATTAATAGAGAATACTATTATATACTATTTAAATAAGCTAGCCTATAAAAGACTCTCTTTTCATAAGCTTACTGCTTATATAAAGAATAACTTTAAAACTAAAAGTAACTAATACCTCTATAGAATTAAATAAAATACTATAATACTTAGAAAGGTTATTAATAATAACCTTAATAAAACTAAGCTATAATACTTAGATATTTTTATTAAAAACCTTAAGAAAATCTATTATAGTTTATTTAACTTCTTTATAGTTAATATATAGCTTTATTAATAACTCCTTACTTTTATTAGTAGTATTTCTAAATACTATAATACCTTTTATAGTTACTTACTAACTTATAAAGGGGTTATAGGTAACCTTAGGAAATGCTTTTATATTAAAGAGGCTATAACCTCTATATAATAGATAATAAAAGGTAATACCTCTTTATAAATAATAAAACGCTATTTATAAATAGGAGATATAGAAAAGCTATAATAACTCTATAATTTAGAGCCTTAAATTATAGAAAACCTTTATATTCTTCCTCTTTTCTATAAAAATGCTTTATTTATAGTAAATAAAAGTACTAATTTATAAACTACCCTTAATATAAGTAGTAAAAGGTAAAAAAGAAGTAGTAGAAAAATAGTAAGTATAAAAACCCTTTAATTAATAAGAAATTTATTACTTTTTTATAAGCCTTTAAAGATTCCTTTAAGGAAAATAATAATAATAAAAGTTTTATAAATAATAATAATAATACTAAGAATTATATATAGGAATCTATAAATACGTTCTTTATATTAGAATATATAAGTAAAGGGCTAATTCTCTTTAAATTATATATATTTAGTTCTTCCTAACTACTTTAACTATACTAACTAATAATAATATTAATAAGAACCCCTTAAAGAAATATAAAATATCCCTATTTAGAATCCTTAAGGACTAAGCATTTATATATAGAATATTTAGTAAGGACTTCTAAACTTTTATTATATTTAATAACTATTAATGCTTTATTTTAAAAGAGAGATATATAAAGAAGGTATTCTATAGTATTCTTTTAGATACTAATATAACTAGAATTTTAACTACTAGAATTACCTAAGTTAAGGCCTTTATTAAACTAATACCTTACCTTTAAATTAAAGAGGCCTAGCTATATAATATTATATTTAGTGCTAACTTAGTAACTTCCTATAGAATCCTTTAGGTTCCTATAGTCTTTAGTAATATTGCTTTCTATATTCTTAATATATTAACCCTATTTTTATTTTATATCTTAGATATAAATTAGATAGGTATAAAGCTTAATAACCTTTAAAATATATTAATTTAAGGCTAAAAAGGGTTTTTATTATAAAGAAATAAAGATATTCTTAGTAGACTTTTAAAGCTAAAGAAGCTACTATATTCTACTTTTTTAAAACTAAAATTTACTAACTTTACTAGAGATTTAGCTACCTTTTTATTAATAAGCTTATAAAGCTTTTAAAATATATTAATAAGGAGGCTTATATTAACCTAATTTAGAAAATTATAAAGAAATACTACTATTATAAAATAAATAGTAAAGCCTTAAGCTAATTTAAGTTTTCTCTTAAGAATAATATTAACTTAAACTATAAGATTCTTATTAATATTCTTTAAATTAATAACTAGCCTATTTTATATATTATTAATATAGTAATAGTATTCTAAGTAGCTAGATTCCTAAAGCTATAGATATAGAAGGCTTATAATATATAGAATGCCCTTAAAGAATACTAAATTAATATATATCTTAGCCTACTTAACTAAATTATTTATAATACTAGAAAGAATTTTATATTTACTAAGTTTAAGTATTTAGTATACCTTCTAGCTATTAATATAGATAAAGTGCCTATAAAAGCCTACTAAAGCATTAGTAAAATTAAAAGGTATTATATTTTATTAAGAAAAGTATATAATATTATTAAAAGTAAGGTTAGTAATATCCTTACCCCTTTATAATACCTCTAAATAGCTATTAAAGCTATTAATAACTTTACTAAGCTTAATAGCCTTATTCCTACCTTACTTATATTTAGTATATATCTATACTTAATAAATAAATTACCTTTAAGCTTCTTAGTTACTAAAAAAGCTATAGTTCTTTATAAGGCTATTTATAAAGCTTAAAAATATCTTATAAAATAATAAGTTATTAATGCCCTTTATACCTATTATAGACCTAATATAGGACTAACCTATTAACTAATACTATAGTTAAAAGTCTATATTTAGTATAAGAAAGGTAGCTAGTATAGCCTCTATAAGCTTCTAAATATTAATAGTAAAGTATATATAGTAGAAATGCTTAATAGTATAGTAAGGTTCTATAGCTTTATTATAAAACTCTATATATATACTAAGATACCTAACTATACCCTAAGTATTATAAAAAAAAAGGAAAAGAAGCTATATAACTATTATAAGGTAATTATAAAGATTAAAAAGGCCCCTTAATCCCTTTATTAAGGTTTAAAATGCTTAAGAAAGTGTTTTTTTTATACTAAAGACTAGAAAGAGGTAGCACTATACCTATAAGCTAAAGGGCTAAAGAAAATAAGCTAAAGGCTATAAAGCTAACTAAGAAAGTACCTTATTACCTTCTTAGTTAATAAGCTACTAAGGCTATTCCTTACTACCTTTTATAATAATAGGTATTTAAAGGGAGATTTTATTAGTTTTTATAAAGAATTTATTAAAAAGAGAGGTATTAAAGAGAAGGAATATAAAAATAATATATTAAGGAATTTAATAATATAAGGAGAATTTAAAATATCTTTAGCTAAAGTAAAAAAGGGGGGTTAGACTAAAGAAAGGGTATACCCCTTAGGGGAACCTTTTTATAAAGCTAAATTTACTACTACTCCTTATAATATACTAAAAAAAAAAAAAGAAACTAATATTAAAAGAAAGGTATATAAAAAAAGAAAAATAAAAGGGTTATAATACTAAAGGAATTTAAAGAGAGGGGTAGTGCTAAAAGAATTAATAATACTAGATAAATTTATTATTACTACTTATAATAGCCTTAGTATATATATTAGTAGCTTAAGATATAATTTACTCTTCTTTTTAAGGAAGGGCTTAAAAGTAATAAGAAAGGCTATTAACTATAAAAAGGAAGAAAAAGATAAAAATAAAAATATAAAAGGGGAAGAGGTTAAAAAAATAGTATATAAAAGAGAAAGAGAAGGAATTTAATAATAAAAGAAAGAAATTAGTAACTTTAAGGTATTAGAATACTACTATAGCTTTTATTATAGTAAAGGAAAGAAATAATACTTAGCTTATAGTAAACCTTAAAAGGTAAGGTAAAATTACTATAAAAGGTAAGCTCTTTAAGAAGTTAAACTAAGCTAAGATTAATATACTATTAGTAAGAGGTATATTTAAATTTATAACTTTTAATAAAAAAGAGTATAGAAATTAATACCTTTTTTACTTTTATATAATATAGAAAGTTAAGAGTAAAGGGACTAACTAGCTATATAAAAAATTAAAGCTTATATTTTAAGGGTATAGTAACTATAAAAAAATACTAATTCTTATATAATTCCTTATAATTTAAAGAGTAAGCTAAATATTAATTATAGTATTAGCACTCTTATTAGCACTAAAGAAAATATTCCTTTAGCTTAGAGATATTATATAGGCCTATATTTAATTATAAACTAACCTTAGTAAGCTAATACTTATAAAACTACTAAAGTAAATTAAGTATTTATACTTAAAAGGTATAATAATAAAAGTTATTAAACTATTATATAGAATTATAAAAGCTAAAATATATTAATAAGTAACTTATTTAAAGCACTATAAAGAAAAGCTTTAAATAAATATATTTAGCTATAACTTATACCTTTTTATTACCTTAGGCAATACTAACTACTTTAGGGTAGTTAGTATATAAACTAATAATATACTTAAACTTAGTAACCTTACTTTCTTTAATAATAAGGAGGTTACGCTTTAAAAGGCTAGCTTTATAGTAAAACCTAAGTAAAAGCTAACCCTAAAAAGTCCCCTTATTTTTAATAGTTATATTTTAACTAATAATAGTAATAGTATAGTTATATTAACCTAAAAAGGTTAGAGTAATAACCTTAAAACTATTAAAGCTAGTAATTTTACTATAAAGTAATAATATATTAAAGAATATACTTAAGGAGCCTATATTTTAACTATATACTAACCTAAGGTAGCTTATAACCTTTTTATAATAGCTTAAGCCTAAGAACCTAACTAAACTAATATAAATAAGCTTAATAAAAGAATTTAATAGTAAATTAATAATACTAACTATAGTCTAAGGTATCTTATAATAAATTTACTAATAGTAATACTTTATATATTTATTAATAGTTCTTTTATAAATAATTAGGACCTTTGCTCTTAAATTAGCTTTATAATAATTATTAGTAATAAGACTAAAAGTAGTAAGAGTGCTAAATTTAAACTTTATAAAAATATTATTATATATAGCTTTATAAAAAGTAAGAGAGTTATAAAAAGTATACTTACTTCTAAGTTATATAGAATAGTATAAGGTGCTAATATAGCCTATACTATTAGTATAACTTTAAATACCCTTATAGAATACCTTAAATCCTTATAAATTCTAATAATAATTTATACTAACTTATTTTTACTATATAAGTGCCTTATAAAGCTAGGTATAACTAAGGAATAATATTTAATAATTAATATTATAGCTCTTTAGTAATTATATAAATATTATAAACTTATAAAAATCTATTAAATTAATAGGAATAATAATATTATAAATACTATAATAAAGGCTTTACTTAATAAAGCATTAGAAACCTTTATTAACACTAATAAAGTTAATATTTAAATTAAAGGGTAGGTAAAGTATATATAAGCTATATAAAGGTAATAATAATAATAATAACTATAACTAGTAGAATTCCTTATTATAACTAATTATATCTCTTTATTTTCTTAGTAAGATTTACTTAATAACACTTTTTTTAATTAAGATTTTTATTTATTTTTTTAGCTACTCTTTAAGTAATTTCTCTTATAAAAAGAGAGAATTCCCTAGTATTAAAATTACTCTTAATAGCAAAACCTTAGTATAGATAAAACGCTAGCTATAGCGTATATAGGTAACTAGGTAGGTCCGCTATAATAATGTATATAGTCTAATTAGCTACACTGCTAACTACATACATAGCTAAAACACCACCTTTTTCCTTACTTTATAAGCTTAGCCCTTAGAAGATAGATAATTAAGAATTACACTTTTTACGTTGTTTTTATTATGCATGCATTTTAGTATTTGTTTTCCCTTTTCCGGGTTATTCCCAACAGTAATCTTTCTTTCTTTCCTTAATTTAATTACTAAGTCCTAATTACTTTTCTCCTTAGCTAGAAAGAAGCTTATAGCACTAAGTTCTTAATAATTTTTATTAATATCCTTCTTATCTTTATTATTTTCTTTATAAGCTATAATTAAAGAATATTTTTAAGGTTACCTAAGTCCTTATTACTATAGAAGTATAGGTAATTAACCTTTATTAGTATTAGTATTTTTAATTTCCTTTTTTTCCTTATTATTTTCCTCTATATTTATAACCTTTTCTTTAATACTTTAATAGTATAGCTTTATTACTATTAAGTAGAATTTTATAGGTTTTAAGGTATTTCTATAGTATAGGTTTTATAATTAAATAATAGTAACCTAAATAAACTAGTTTAGCTTTCTTTTTTATACTAAATATAGACTCTTAAGTTTAAGGGAAGTATATATAATAGTAGGGTATTTAAGCTATTCTATATATTTAATATATTAGTTACTACCTTTTAATAAGGTAATACTAAGCTTTATTAGTAGCTTTCCTTAGTATAACCTCTCTTTATACTATTAATAAGCTTAGGGGTAAGTTATATAATATTTATAGGTGTACTTTAAAAATAAGTAGGGTTAGTATAAGGCTATTAAGTTCTATAGAGTTATTAATAGCTTTAATAGATATTTATAAGCATTAAAGGGGGTTTATAAGGTCTTTAACCTTAGCTTTAATAATTTTATAAGCTTTATAGAGAGAGCTATAATATTATTTAACCTTTTTAATACTATAGTAGGCTTTAATAGAAACCTCTTTTATATTAATAGCTAATTAATATATATTATACTAGAATTCTATAAAAATAAAGTTACTTTTACTATTATAAATAATATTATTTAAAGGTTTTAAATATATATTAATTTAGCTCTCCTTTAATATATTTTATATATTATAGGGTTTTTACTTCTAATGTTTAAGAAAGTATATAGCTTAGAAAGTAATAGCTATATTAATAATATATAGTATAGGTTTCTTATTCATTTAAAGGATATTAATATAAATCTTATAGTTAAAGTCTATATTATTTTTAAGTATAAACTTAAACCTACTTAGGGCTTTACTATAAAGTTAATATTAATAGTATTTATAGGAGATATTTATAATTATTTTATAATTTATTAACTTATTAGCTCTTTAGAGTATCTTAGTTAGTTTTATAATAAAGGGGTGCTTAAAATATTAATAAAGGTAGTGGATTTCTGCCTTTAAAAGGTAGAAAATAGTAGCTTTATTTTCTTTAAAAACCTACTAAAGATATCCCTATTTCTATATAATAAGAACTATTTTATAGCCTTAAATTAATATATTCTTAAGGTTATTAAGCTTTATATTTATTTAATTTATATTAAATATATATAATAAAAAGGGTATAGCTATATTAAGAATATAGAAATTAACAATAATAAAGATTATTAGAACTTATAGCACTTTTAAAGAGGTTATAGAACTAATACTAAAGTTAACTTTATACTAGCTAGTAGACTTAATCTTTAGGGTTAGTATTAGCTTCTAAAGTATTATAGCTTACTATACTTTTACTATTAAAATCCCTATAGCTTTAGTATTTAATATAATTCTATAGAAAACCTTACTAAAATAGTAGTTACTTAAGATAAATAATTTATCTTAAAAGGCTTTACTTATAGTATAGTGTTTATACTAAATATCTTATAGTTAGCTATAGTATATTTTAGTATATATAAAAGAGATCTTACTTATAAAGGTAATAATTTCTTATAGAAATCTATTTAATTAAATAGTTTAAATAGGCCTAAGGGTAATTAAGTAAAAAATTATATAAATATTAGCTTAGGTATTATAATATTACTTAACGAAGTTATAATAAATATATTATAGTTAGCCTAAGCTAAATATTTATTAAGGTAAGAGATTTTATTTATAAGTTCTCCTTTAAATATAAGGAGGAATATATTAAAGCTATATTTAGTAGAAGTCCCCTTAATACGCTTACCTTTTAGCTAAATATTCTTAGCCTTCTACTATTCTTACCTTATATTAAATATTAACTAATATCCTTCTTTTTAATATATAAAGCACTTTTATAAAAAGGATAATTTTAATTATAGTTAGCTACTAAGGTACTAATTAGATAATTACTTATAGTACTAATTTATAAACATTACCTTATTATTATTTTCTATAGGGTTAGGTGTAGTAGTAGCTAACTATTATATTACTATAATTACTATATTAGTTTAAAGGCATTTATAAAGGTTTTTTATAACTTCTTTATAGGTTAGAGTGTAGAGAAATATAGCTTAACTATAATTAAAAATATTAGTAATAGTAGTAATTAATTATTACTAAAGCTTTATATTTACTATAGAAGCTAGAAAGATTCTATAATAAACTTAGTAAAGTTATATAAGTATTAGATTAAAGTATTTAAGCTTAGTCTTTTTAGAGTTAGTAGTAATAACCCTTTAAAGAGAGATAGTATTCTACTTAATATAATAAAAGTACTAATTACTTTTAGTTTTAAAGTAAAATTTAATATTATTAGTAAGGCTTTATATTATTATACCTTTTTTAGTAAGTTCTTTAATATAGTAAATAAAGGCTTTATTTTTAAGTATAATTAGAAAAGCCTTTACTTATAAGTCTTTAAGTATATTATTTTATAATAAATAATCTTTAAAGATACCTATCTTTAGAATAATAAAGTTATATATCTTTCTATTATATTTCTTACTATTAAAATAGCTTTTATTAATTTCTTTAAGAATATAGTAGAGTTAGTTATTATTAAGCATTATTTTTAGTAGTAATAGCTTTAGTTATTATCTTTTTAGTTATTAGTATAATAGCTTATTTATTAACTTGAATTCCTTATAAATTTATTAATTAATTACTTTATTATTATTAAAAGAGCTATTAAGCTATAAGGGAATAAGAGTTTACTATTAGTATTATATAAATTAACTAAAGAACTAGTATTTAATTTATTCTTTTAATACATTAATAAGAGTAGTAAGTATATTTATATATTATACTCCTTATATAAGTAGAATTAGTATGCTATTTATAGTAAGGAAATCTTATAAATCCTTCTATATTATTATAAGAATTTACTTAAAGTCTTTTATAGTCTAACCTTTAAAGTCTTTATAAAGGGTATTAAAGAGCTTAAGGTTTTTCTATTTTAAAATATTATACTAGTAAAGAATAAAGGCAGCTTAATTATTAATATACTACTAGTCTTTATATTTTTCTAGTAGGTTATCCTAGTATACTTCCTATTTTAAAGTAAGGATCTTTATATACTTATAGATAATTATAGGGAGGGAATTTAATAACACTTATAGTAAAGCAGTATTAGGGCTACTTTATATAAGGTTCCTAGATAAATCCTAGAATTCCTTATTACTTTCATAAGAAGATATCTTTATAATTAAATGCTTATAGGTATTTTTAATAGGTTATAGTTAAAATTTAGTATTTTAGTCTTATAATCCCTATATAAGCTTTAGTATAATAAGGGGTTAGTTAATAAGATAAATAAGGGTTTCCTATAAATAATAGTATAAATAATAGTATATTCTATACTTAAAGATAGGTTATAGCTAGGCTAGTAAAAATAACCTAATTTTTATATAAAAGACCCTATATTTAGGAAGTCTAAGTGCTATCTAAAGCTATATACTCTATCTTCCTTTAGTATAAATCTCTCTCCTAAGTAAAGAGATTTATCTTTTTTAAGGTAAATCCTTATAAATTTATAGGTAAATATTCTAAGGATAATATAACTTACTAATTAGTGTTAGTATTCCTTAGAATACTAGTGATTCTCTAAGGAATATTAAAGTAAAATAGAGACTTAGTAACTTAATATAGGGTCTATAAAGGTATTTATAAAAAAGTTTAATTCCTACTAAGAGAAGGTGCTATTTAAAGGGGTATTTTATAGGGGTCTTTATAATCCACAAAAATGTTATTAGAAGCGCTAGTGAAAACTCTACTTATTACGTAACTAACTTGTCAGGGGTCTTGTCAGGGTCCTTGTCAGGGTCCTTATTAGGGTCCGTGGTTCCGGGCGGCTAGTCGCGAGCCGGAATATGCAGCGATTCCAACAATAGTTTTTATAAATTATTATTATTTAACTATAAAACCTATAGTATAGAATGACTTTATAAACCTATAAAATTTTACTTAATAATAATAAAGCTATATTATTATAATATAAAAAAGTCTATAAATATAAAAAAAATTAATAATAAAAATAAGAAAAATAAAATAAAGAATATTAATATAAATAAGGGTTAATTATTATAGAAACTATTATAATAAGGATATAAAATACTTAAAAAGTATTTATTTATTTTGAATTATATTAAAGATTTTAATTAAAATAATAAAGAACTTAATATTATAAATTTCTTTATTGAAGAGAAAAAAAGTAATTAAAAACGAATCATTAATCTATATAAATAAAGAAAGACTATAATTAAGAAATAATTATTTAAAGTATTTAATTAAAAGAAAATTAATACTATATTAATAAAAGATATCTTGAAATTTATTACCTTAAATAAAAAAAATATAATAATTAATACTTTTCTTATTTTTAAATAGTAAAGGAAATTAAAAAAAAAGGTATAAATAAGCTATATAAGAAATTAAGGCTAATAATATAAAGCTATAGTAATATAAAAAAGGTAGAGATTATAATATAATTCTTTATAATTTAATAAGTAAGTTAATAGCTTATTATTATATTAATACCTTGTTTAGTAAAGGATTATATTTTTTTATAGTTATAAGATATTATATAAGTATATATTTAATTAAAACTAATACTAAATTACTTAATTATTACTACATTTCTAATATAAATTATATATTTATACTTAAAAAATATTACAAGAAAAGTTATAAAGCCTTTTAATAGTATTACTAAAGCTAATATATATCAATAAGTAATTTATTTTTATTATTACTATAAAAAGCGTATAATAATTACTTTTATATATAACTTATGTTTCTTAATAGTATTTAATATAATTAAACACTTTAATATAATTAATATATAAATAAATAATACCTTTAGTTTTAATAATATAAAGTTTTTTAAAATAAAGAAATGAAAATTAAAAAAAGTAGAATTTATAATAAAATCTAAATAAATTTTAATACTAAGTAAACCCTTTATTTTTAATAAATATATTTTATATAAACTTAATAAAAATTATATTAAACTTTATTAAAAAAAGTAAAGTAAAAACCTTAAGGTTATTAAACTTAATAAGCTAACTATAAAGTAGTAATATATTAAATAAAGTATATAAAAAGTAAATATGTTATTAGTTTATTAACCAAAAGCTTTATTTAACCTTTTTACTACTATATAAATATAACATCTTAATAAATTTAATATAATTTATTAAGATAAAAAGATTCAATAGTAAATATAATATTATAATTATTAATTAAGGTATATTTTACTTAATTTTATTACTATAGCTTAATATATTCTTATAAATAGTTTCTTTATAAATAATAAAAACCTTAGCTTATAATTAAAAAATATAATTATATTTAATATTAAGAAAGTAGAAATTAAATTAAATTTTATATTAAAAGGTAATATTATAATATATAGATTTATAAAAAGTAAAAGAGTTTTAAAGAGTGCCTTTACCTTTAAGCTATATATAAGAGTTTAAGGTATAAATATTACTTATATAATTAATATAATATTATGAATTATTATATAAAAGCTATAAATTCTACTAATACTTACTATTATTTATATAAATTCTGTTTTATTAAATAAATATATTATAAAGTTAAGTATTATAAAAGTAAAAAAACTAATAATTAATATTATAGCACTATAATAATTAAATAAAAGGTAGGAAATTAAGGAAATTAGGTAAATTAATAGTAATAATAATATTACTAATATTATAATAAAATTATTCTTAAATTATACTTTTAAGACCTTTATTAATAAAAATAAAGATATAATTTATATAAAAGAATAAGTAAAGTATATAAAAAAGAAGAAGAAGTATATAAAAAAAAGAAGAAATACTAAGAATATAAGGTAGGGTTTTTATTTTTATTAATTATTTAATTAAATAATTAACTATTATTTTTAAGTAGATTTCTATATAACTTATAAGTAATTCTTTTTTTTCTATAAAAGAGAGAAGTTTAAGTATTAAAATTACTATATTTTATAATAATATAGTATAACTAAAAAGAGCTAGATTTATAGCTATATTAGCTATAAAATTTAATTACTTTAATTAGTCTATATATATAGAGTTCCTTACTATAGAATCTAATAGCATTTTTATAGCTTTAATGCTAGCTATAAAATGCCCCTTTAGATGGCACTAATTATAGTAGAAAAAAAACCTGTTTGTAAATACCTTTATAGACCCTACGTTAAGCCACTAAGTCTCGGTTCTACCTAGTATTCCTTAGAGAATCACTAGTATCACAATTTCCTATTTTATAATACTGTAATGGATTCGAGCTGGATGCTCGGATCCTTATCGGAGGTATTACGGGGACAGAGAGGGGGAGTGTTGCGTGCTATTAGGGCTAGCCCTACCT